>JAQFZF010002840.1:0-11959 GCA_034695365.1 Enchytraeus norvegicus
GGGGGTAGGGGAGGGGAGATCTTTGACTTTTTGTGACGGTTAATTTTTTTGCACACCTTTCGTTGGCTAAAATATAAGAATTACTTAAATAATATTATCTTTTAAAAATCGGTCTTTGGTTTTAATTGACCCCCGACTCCTCACATCTCGGATTATGTTGAGGGGATTATTGGGGAGCCGGCCCCTGGGGATCCTCTGGTAATTCGATTACTGTATATTGTATAACCCCCGATTTTAAAATTGCTTCAGTTTCGATTGGCCCACGCAGTAGTACGCACTTCTGCAGCTCGAAAAATCTGCAGGTATTGAAAAAGGAAGAAAAGTAGACCGAGGATCAGCTGGCTGTATTTATCAACAAAGTTTAACCCTTTAAACCAAAAGTCACGTACTTTATCATTATATTTTATTCGTATTTAATGAAAGTTTTTTTACAGAGAAATTTCTCCAAATTTGTACGATTGTTTAAACATGTAACATTGACATTATTGCAAAATTACTGCTATAGAATTAGTTATCCTTTATAAGAATTCTGTTGCAATGAAATGAAATTTAGTGGGTCACTGTCAGTGTCTAGACAGTTATCCAGGCCTGCTTCGGTAAAGAGACGTAATGCTCTGGTAAAGAGACGTGCCTGTGCAACATTCATTATTAGGAATGATGTTCGATCGGATATGATCAATTTGTTAATATTTTAGAAAATAAAGGAATTTGTGAAATTCGGAACAATGATTAATAGAATTATATGATAATTTATATTAATTAGTTACATTTAAATATTTTAACCTCACAACTTTGTTACTGACCTACCGTAATAGTAAAAGAACATTAAATTTTAGAGGTTCGTTGAAAGACAGCGATTGGACAATTGTATTTTTGTTTTCGATGTTAGAGGTTCATAATATTAACAGAGCATGTGACCAAATGGCCAAATGTTACCTGTGTGACCAAGTGACCTATGTGACTTATGTGACCAAGTGACCATTACATAAAGAGGTTTTTTGTTTAAGTTAATAGATTAGTTTTAAGTTTAAAGTTAGTTAATACATGGTTGCTATTTGTGTGTAGATAATTAGAACTTAAGAGAATGGGCGGAGGAAGTTCAATACCTGCTGATAAGCGCATTGTTATAGTAGGAGGAGGCTACGGTGGTGTACATCTGGCGCAAGTGCTGATTAAACAGAATTGTAATGTCACCCTCATAGATCTCAAAGATTGCTTTCTACACAACGTGGCCGCTGTAAGGACAGTTGTCGATGAAAGTAAGCATTTATTGAAAGACTTGTAATAGCAGCCTGTTAAATGGGCACATATCACTATTGAGTAGCCTATTTAAACTCACGTGACAAACCTACTCAAGGCATGCGATCATGAACCGGCCTTAGTATGTCATGTGCTGGTTTTAGCATGTTGTATTTTCTAAAGACGACATCACCATTGCTTAGAATAAAATGCATGTAGCATGACGCTTTGAATTATATCTGTGATTGACTAAGAGTGGCCTACATTTTAAATCTATAGAAGCCTGAAAGTAACTTGAATGCAAAATATTATCCTTGTTATGAAATAATTTGATAATAACTTAGAAGTAATTTGTATGATGAATAGTTGGTAATCCTGGTAACGGCAATCCCAAATTATTCATTAGGTTCGTTTTTATTTATTTGCTCAAAATTGTGCAGATTCAAATTAGGTTTAGGGTATTGGTCAGGGTTGGGGACTAACCCTAACATTTCCCCACCAAAGCCTAACACAACAGTTGAAACAAATATGACATAGGCACAAATTTCTAACTACAGTAATAATTTGGGACCACCGATACCAGGATTGCCAAATAGTTTATGATGTGTATTTGTTATTTTTATTTCTCTTTATTCCTTTATTTATTATCAAACTGAAACTACAATGCATGGCATACAAACACACAAAGTCAGAATGAACAATTGTGCAAACTTAGCTAAACAGGTGAGTAAATAAAATAATTTAAATTGAATGTTAAAAGTCATTCATGAAAACTGTAGCTAATAAAAAGAATTCAAAAGGAACATTGGTTATTAACATATTGAAAAATAAATAAATAAAAAATAAAATAATTGGTGTGGACAGTTCAAATTACAATTTTATCAATCAAGCAGATTTGAATAGAATATCGTTTTCCTATGTTTTTGCAGGTTATGCAAGCAAGATCTGGATTCCATACAAGCCCACATTTGGAGACGCCTTTATTCAGGGCAAGGTAGTCAAGATAGATCCGAGCTCTAAGAATATACAATTGGAAGATGGTCAGGCAATATGTTATGATATACTGGTGATAGCTACTGGATCATTTGGTCCTATGAAAGAATACAAACCGGAACGTGAAAAGTCAATCGCCATCTTTTCTAAATATGCTGATGCGGTGTGTAGCTGAAATTCTATCTATTTGATTTTAAGACTATATCTGATTTAATATCCTTATTATGACATTGAATTCATAGTTGCATAATCCCTAAAGTGTTGAATTAGACGTCTATAGGTCATTACATGTATAAGATTGTATTTAAATTGCACGTGTTCCTAAGGGGCAATTGAAGCAGTGGAGGATTGATAGCAATTTGCCAGTGATTTCTGTGTTATTGACCAATTCTCCTTTCTAATTCCCGACTTGCCGAGGTCTAGGCTGCTACACCGGTTGTGGCGTTTTTGCTGCATGGTTACTTGACTTTCCTATGGATAGGCCTATCTCATAATTCAAATTGAACGTCCAGTTAGTTAGTTAGTTACTTTATTTCAAAACCACAATATTACATCGTACACACATTGTCAGTAAGTTTACGAAGAACATGTACATTCATAAATAATAGTGAGCATGCGAAATCCTGAATGCTAAGTTAAAGTTAGTGGTTTTAAGGTTTCCTGAGGGACCTTTTGGTCATCGGGCAGGACACCTTTTGTGCAAGAAGTAAAATTTATGGAAGTTTGAAAGTCAGCGCTGTTTGATGCATACAAGCAATTTGAATAATTATATAAGTTTATGCAAGCAAAATGAACGATTATAAATTATTCGATGCAGGAAGATTGAATGATTATTATTTGATGCAAGCAGTTCGAATGATTATATTATTTGATACAAGCAGTTTGAATGATTCTATTATTTGATGCAAGCAGTTTGAATAATTATATTATTTGATGCAAGCAGTTTGGATGATTCTATTATTTGATGCGGCCGTTTGAATGATCATATTATTTGATGCAGCAGTTTGGATGATTACAGGTGAGAGGGAGTCAGAATATAGTTCTGATTGGTGGAGGTGCTGTTGGCATTGAGGTAGCTTGTGAGATTAAGACAGACTTCCCAGATAAAGAAGTTACAGTGATACATGCAGGCGCCCAGCCTGTTCTTGATACAGCGCCCCCTAACTTCCTCTGCAAGGTCAAATGTATTCTCAAGCAACTCAATGTCAACGTTCTCTATGGTAAAATTAATTAGTCTTAATTAGTCTTAGTAATTCTTTATATTACTCTTTATGTAAAACAATTTGTCAGGGTGATCAATTGATCATATGTATACTTATTTATATAACATAGATTTGACATCGCCTTCGGGTGCGGAAACTGACATTAAATCCTCATTGTATTGTTTTGCATTGTAAATAAACTATTTGTAGAAATTTTCCTTCAAATTTATGGATACCTAAGTCTTATATTAGTAATTTACTTCAACAATTCAATTAATAATAATATTAATAATAATAATTTCACGGCTCTTTTAACCCAGTAGATTTCGAGCAGCTGGGCGACGATTCAATTCATTCTTAATTGAATCGCTTTTATAAAACCCACCGGGCTCTTTACACCCAGGGTAAAAAAAAATGTAAAAAAATAATAATAGTAAAGGTTTAACGTCCATGTCCTCATCCAAGTATGATGTCAGGGACGTCGGGGGATAATGTAGGCATACTTTTTTGAATAAAAATGTATTCTTTATTTTATTACAACAGACAATGCATTTAACAAAATATAGCAGTTCAACATAAGAATAATGGCTTAGATGGCACATGATATCAACTCGGTTCTTCAGAATGTTTTTCTCTCTCAACCTTTATTGCAGGCTTATATGTGGCCTATC
This sequence comes from Enchytraeus norvegicus, assembly GCA_034695365.1. NCBI lineage: Eukaryota > Metazoa > Annelida > Clitellata > Enchytraeida > Enchytraeidae > Enchytraeus > Enchytraeus norvegicus. Next base: position 4,106 of record JAQFZF010002840.1, read on the forward strand.
CATCTCAAATAATTAGACAATATATGTCAAATCAATCAATGCCAATTTAACGCCTGTTTCATGATCTGAATGTAGAATATTACTTGGAAAAGAAAACTTCAATGCAATTTGTACAATTATTTTGATGCAGTTTCGATATTGATAATTGATTGATTGATTGCCAGAGTAAAATAAAATCACATAGGATTGACTATGACAAATATCGGTCATACAGGAAATTGATATGCCCCATGAGACTTTCGAATCCCATAGAATCCCTTTAGTTTACATTCGAATCCCATAGAATTTACTTGTAAATCTATTGGACAAGAAATTTCTTATAGGACAGCATGAGGAAAGACTTTAATTCCTATTTTATTCTGGTTGTATTTGTGCGGCTGTGTCCTTCAATTTTCTACCAGACGTCCTATAGGACTTTTTAGCTAGGACAAAGTAATTTATGATTTTATTGTGTGATTGATTATATTGATTGATTGATTGATGTTACTACAGAGGAGAGAGCGCAGAATATCGATGACATTGAGAGTGGTATCCCAGGATCATATGAGATAAGAACAGACAAAGGAGCTGTGCTAAAGGCAGATCTTGTCTTCAAAACAACTGGGCTCAGAGTTAACAAGTCTGCTTATGAAAACAGTCTTGGTATGCCAGCATTCCTAAACTATCATATTCTTCATTGATGACTTGTTAAATGTCGTCACAAGTCATCATAACATAATTGCCGCAATGCGTGTGGCTAGTTTTCTATCACACCACTGTAAACTGTTTGATGATGCAATACTAATTGTTTTTCATGTTTGTGTGGATGATATCGAAAATTAAATTAATAAATTAATAATATTTTCCTTGATGTTAGAGTTAACCACATACTTCATTTATAGCTTAGCTGTAAAGCTAAGTTTAACATCTCTTTTGTATCAAGTGATAGACTGTTGTCAGAGACGGAACTAGCTGGGATTCGAACCATAGCCTCCTTCTAATCAGGCAAGTGTAGTATCGACTAGCCATCCAATCACGACGAGAGTTATTGTGCTATATTTTGTGCTTAAATTTTTCTGTGACAGGCACTTTGTGTTATATCCTGCTAACAAGTTATTTCGATTAATATATTCCTACTGATAACGTCCTTGATAGCGTCATAAGAATTATTAAGGAGACGTTAAACTGTTATTTGAGTATTTATTTACACGACACCTGGCCAAAAATTAGATAAAATAAACTACGGAGGGTGTACAGTGAACTGTGCAAAACAATACATAATTATGAATATATAATATAACCCGTGGGTTAAAAATATGTTGCATATTGTCATTGATGTAGGCTAATACTAGCCATTAGAGAATTTGTTTAAAAAATCAGAACTTTTTATTTTTATTTTCCTATAGGTGACGCCGTTGATCAGAGGGGTGCTTTGAAGGTTAACGAGTTCTTTCAGGTCAAAGGTCAAACCGACATCTTCGCCATCGGTGATTGCAATGACGTCAAGACAATCAAGCTAGCCTATGTAGCCAACCTACAGGCTGACTTGCTTGCCGCTAATCTTTCTAAGCTGCTGAACAATCAAGAAATGAATCCTTGGAACTCTAGTATGTAAACATTATAGCGGCACTTTGTGTTAAATTAGTATTTGAATAATAATAATGATTTAACTTCCCTTTTTTCTGCATAACAAGAAAAACAGACATAGTATACATGTTATAATACGCACGGATATATATTCAGCATAGTAATGGTTTTTCAGCAGTAGCAGAAAGCAATTGAAATTGAAAGCATAAATAATTATATTTGAAAAAGATTAAGGAAATCCTTCTGGTCCCGGAACGGAAAATGTTCGCTGTATCTCGTATTTTAGCGAGAGTCGCTGTTTGAGCATGTAGTGACAATTGTGGGTGTGTCCACTGTCAACGATAGCTTCACCCACTCGCCCACAGAGATACCAGCTTTGTCAGTAGTGTCAGTGCTTCCACGACTGGTTGGTTCTAGCAGACAATTGTAACATGGAGAGCTTCATCAACAACAACCACATCTAACATTCGTCAAAATTTAACTAATATTTAACCAACAGTTCAAATTTGACTGAGCAGCACATTTTGGAGAGTTATATACTTATATGTAACCACAGCTTAAAGTCACGAGTTATATGTCCATTATTATGGTAACTCACCAAACCAGAGGCTCAGGAACCGGCCCTTAGAGTGCTACGGCCATATAATGACAACATCGAGCACTATGAAACCAAAACCAAACCGATAACAGTAAAATAAATGTCCAACGGTGCCAAGTCAAAAACCAGAAAGTAAGAAAACAGCCTAATTGAAACTGTACAAGTGAAAATGAGAAATGAAGAGTCAAGTAGCCATGAGGCAAAGCGCCATAACCAATGTGGCAGCCTAGACCTCGGCCAGAATGGAATTTGAATGACCAATTGGTCCATTATACAGAATCATTTCTACATGGCTGCCAATCCTCCACTGCTGTATCTGCTTCAGTTACCTCATATGAACACGAGCAGTTGTGGATGGGACCGATTCCAAATTTTACCGAACCAACTCGGGTAATTTTCCCGAACCCACTAGGGGAAAATTCAACTCATTGTTGCAGTTGGATGTGAAATTGACCTCTATTTGTATTATATACAAATAGAGGTCTATTTAAATACAAATCTATTTGTATTATATACAAATAGATTTTGTACTGTTGTTCTTCCAGTTTGTATCATTACTATAAAGCAGCAGCATGTTACACGATTCTAGGAACAGTTTCTGGGACAACCGGTCGCAGAGAATTGAGCTGTTGTTGAATATTAATTAGCAGTCTACTGTCTGGGAGACTGTCCTGTGTGTAGGTCATTGTCTGGCCTGTAGGTCTGCTGCAGAGTGAAGGATGGAGAAGTGCAGGAGAGTCCATTTAAATGTCCATTTAATGGCGAGAGGGGGGGTGTGAAAGCCCCACCAAAAAAAATCACAATTTATGAATTTTTCTGTAGGAAGCCTTTATCAAAGGCCTTTTCACTAGTGTAGACTAGTTCTGTAAATATGATCTAGTTTTGTGACTCATTGTGTGTGTTTTGTGCAAGTTAAATTGGATCTGATGAGTTTTGTTTTGTGTAGATTACAACATTATTTAGAGTTGTTGTTATGCTAAGGTTACATCCTGTTCCTGATGGCCCTGGCTATGGGCAGGCACCACGGAGTTGGCTGTACCACCGGTGGGTGGATGCTACCGGAGTGTGCTGTGGTTTACTCGAAGAGCAAGGATCTCATGCTCGGCAGGTTCTACTCCGAGATGAACCAACCTCTCCCTAAATAATTTGTTCTCAAATCAACTGTTCCACCATTGTTCTATTTAGAATATGATTGTTCTAATTGTTCTAATTAGTTGATTCATCAAATTAGACGTCAGAACAAGGAGTTTGATAGTTATCAGTCTAGTGATAACTATTTTATTGGGTTGCTTTTCAATTATATAGTTGATAGCCATTGCATTCGTTGGACCTATATACAGTTGGTATGAGGTTTCATCTTGCCTCCGGTGCGTGCATTACTTAATAATAATGGCATATGCCATTATTATAGCCTTGTTGTATCTGTCAACATATGAATAGACCAACCGAAAACTGCACGTGTTTCGTAGAAGTCGAATAAAGCAGTCGCTGGTTAAGGAGACCTCCCAGATATAAAAATTGTCTCCCAAGAAAATATGCCTACAAACTTTACAGTTGTATGCCATGGACCTGCCGTTAGGCAGTGCATTGAGAAAGAGAGATGCTATTGATCTCGTCAGATGGCTATATAGCCGGCATTCGTATCCAAATTCGGCTTGGTAGTTGTAGTCGCCAGAGGCGGTCTTTTCAGATGTACACTGAGTGCTGTTATTATTGCAATGGAGAGTAAAGGAGCTTGCTAAGGCTTGCAATGCAAAGAGTCTCCACAACTGGGCATTGAATCCACGACTTCATAATTCAGAGGCCGCAGTGCTGCAATTTGGCCACAGAGCCTCTCCATTGATATATTATAAAGGTAGAGTGACCTGATGCTCGACAGATTCTGAAATTAATCAAGAACTCACTAAATAAAGTACTCTGATATCTTGAAAGGTTGTAGACTTTGGTAGATTCCTTGCCTGTGGTGATACTCTAGTTATTGTTGCATGTTGTATTATGGTAGGGTAAATGTATATTATTGTAGACTAAGCATATTGAATTATAGTAGACTAAACAATACATGTTGTATTATAGTAGACTAAACATGTTGTATTGAAGTAGGCTAAACCTGTTGTATTAAAGTAGGCTAAACATGTTGTATTAAAGTAGGCTAAACATGTTGTATTATAGTTGTCTAAGCATGTTGTATTAAAGTAGGCTAAACCTATTGTATTAAAGTAGGCTAAATATGTGGTATTAAAGTAGCTTAAACATGTTGTTCATGGTCAAATAGTGTTTGACTCTGTGACTAGGTGCTTAAGGGTAACGATCAGTCAAGAGGTTTAAAACTAAAGCTATAGCCGAAGTTAACGTCAATTTCATCTCTCGAAAGGGATATCAGTGACGGGCGAGCCTCGGATTCGAAACCCGCACCTACAGATCCCTAGTCAGAAACCTAACTGATGTAGCTACTGGCTCCTACTAGTATCTACAGTTTGCACCGAAGGTCCAGGTTTCGATTTCCGGGGAGCTCAACCAGAGAATAAAATTTCTGTTATGCAACAAGCCAACCAAACCCTCCATTCTTGGTTAATAATTGCCATAGTTATTGGTAGCAATTACACCAATATAATATGTTATGATAATATGACATTAAAATGGTTTTTTAACTATTATAACTTCTGTGCCATAATTTTGTTTAAATTAGTTCGTCGATATTGCTTTGTGACTTTCTCATAGTAACTTATTCTAATATTTAAGGTACTATTGCTACTGCCAGCTATCTATTTTTTAGTAAATAATAACTAACTGTCTTATCAGCCAAGTCAATGATATTTACTGACGTCATATTGTCATACTCTCTAAGCCAAACTTTTATTGGTAGATATTTATATAATGTAAATTAATTGTACTCCAGAACGTAGTTGTTTTGAAATTTGCCTGCACTCCAATGCACCTAGTAGTCCTATTTTGTATTTGTGTATCCGACAGATGACAGGACGCATCTGTTTACAATGTTCAATGTTTTGCCTTTTCTTAGTTTCTGTTTTTTATTTTATTTTTTATTTTTTTCCTCTCCATGATTCATCGTACCTTTGCCTTTTGAAGAGCGCACATGGCAGCTAGCGCAGATACACGACGAACCTACCGGCGCCGATTATGCACCCGTGCCAAGGGTGCTGGGATAATTTGCTGACTTACGTGGAATTCGTTCCCACACCACTTGAATTCCATGACATAACATCAGAGCGAAAGTGGACAACCTTACGCTCGGCACTATTACCCCATCATGCGAGCTTAAAACTTTCATTCTGCCCTGTGTGTACCGAGGTCACAAGTAGAGGAAGACACAGACTTTAATCATCTCGTTGTGTCACGACGTCAACAAACCTTAACCCACATACATTGTAGATGTTTTTCCAGGTATCATATAAGATATTCTTGCAGCTTGCTTATTTGAGCAGTAATTCTTCTGTGGGCCCTATATTTGTTTGTTTTGACTTTTTTTAATGTTCTGTTTAAAATTATTTTTAAAGTCATTATTTCATTGATGGTTTCTGTGTTTATTTGCAATTTATTTGCATATTTTTGGTTAACAAGGCGCCACTGTATGAAACTTTTAGTAGGGCCTAAACTATAACAATTCGACTATAGTAATAATTATGGTTTAACTAAGATATAGATTAACTTTTTGGCTGAGCCGTGTAGCGGAAACGGTTAAGCGTCTCGACAGCAGATCAATAGGAGCGCGGTTCGAAACCCGGGATGGCCCATCACTGGTGCGCCTTTCTTATATATACCGAAGTTAAAATCTGTCTTTTCGTTTGAGACTCATTCGTTGTTGTTGTTGCTGGGCCAGGATGTCAGCTGTGTTGCTGATTTCGTTACTTATTCGTGCTTTCGTTCGTAATGTTTAATGTTAAATATAGTGTATCATGCCAAGGCATCTCTCTACTTTACAACTTTACATAATCAAACAAGCTATGATTATCGCTGATCAACATCTTTAATGCTGTGATGTGCAATATAGTCAACAGTTCTCTTTCGTTGGCCCGTCAGGCTGTCAGAGTTAGGGAATAAAGTGACGCACTGTGTATATCTTGAATTTGTTGTCGACTTATTTGTTGCAAAAAATCTGTAAACATGTGCGATTGTCATGTGCAGTAATAAATGGATGAAACATGCTAAATCAGCAGGTTGTCGAAGATCATTTTATATTTGTTAATAGACAGCTATGAATATTAGATTGAAATATTTAATATGACTAAAAGATAATGTTACAGTGAACAAACAAATGAATTATAATATTATAAATAAAAATGGGCCGGGATTGCATTACACTACCGTGTCACTGCGTAGTCCTTTAATCTCTTAATAGTCTATTTGCACTCTGCCCTTTGAGTAACGATATCATGAGCAGAGATCTCCGAGACAAAGAGACGCTAATCATCTCGTTATGACACTGCGTGTATAATCCCAACTCCGTGCACACAATGATGGACTTTTTTAAATAATCAAGTAAAACTGTATGTTTTCGTATTGAAGGATAAAAAGGCCAAGGACGAATTTAACATCAGTTTCTCGTTCTAACGGCCACAGGAGTGACGGGCGATCACTGGGAATTGAACCGTGAGCAAATGGAACCCGAGTCGAGTCACTGTTAGAGACGGACCTGGCTGGGACTGGAACCCGTGACATCCTGCTTATCGAGCAAGTGCTCTACCGACTACGAGACTACAGTTTGTTGTTGAACAGCTGAGCCTTGATTTCACGTCTCAATATTTTACCACTTCCTGTCTTTGGTATCGTAGCAACAAACTTTACTCCTCCTCTCAACTTCTTGTGGGCGGCCACTTTGGCTGATACATGAAAATAACAAAAATGTGCCATCATTGTTGAAGGAGGTGAATATTTGTCAATTAATTGGAAAATTGTCAAATATTCTTACTAAAAATTAATAATACTTGCCCTGGTTAATCGTGTATCTGTGCTTGCTGCATTAATGCGCTCTTTACGGAAATCATGCGATCAAGCAATATGACGGAAGGCTACACAAAACAGACTAACTAAGAAAGCACTAACTAAGACTACACAAAATAGCAAAAACAGAGTAACAAAGAATGCACTAATTAAGACTACACAAAATAGCAAAAACAGACTATTCTTCATTTAAAGATGTTGAGATAGATTTATGTCCGTTTCCAGATCGAAGGATACTGTCAGAGAAGGACCCGGCTCGGACTCGAACCCGTGACATCTTGTTTATCGAGCAGGCGTCTTACCGGGACTATTTAGAACTATCATTTAATCTTACCATCAACGTAATCGACAATCTGTTGTTCAGTGGCCCTGGCCCCAGGTTTCAATACAACCACCGCCATAGGCACCTCACCAGAGCTTGTGTGTGGTAGACCTACAACTGCTGCGTCCTCAACATCAGCATGGGACAACAAAACACTTTCTAAGTCTGCAGGCGCTACCTACAATCAATTATTAAATCAGTTAATTAGTCTATCCATGCGCGTCCAACCTGTAAGGCTGTAATAAATCAATAAATTAGTAATTCGTCAAGCAATTTATGAATGAATCTAGGCATAGTCCTTCAATTCATGAATGAATCAGCCTATGATCAATCAATTTATGAATGAATCTAGGCATAGTCCTTCAATTCATGAATGAATCAGCCTATGATCAATCAATTTATGAATGAA
>JAQFZF010002841.1:0-11953 GCA_034695365.1 Enchytraeus norvegicus
CTTGACGCCGCCACTGTATTAGCCATTGTCAAAAACTCGCATCTCGTGGCATTTCGTATGCTTTCGTTCCTCCATGCGTTGTTTGGAATCATGACGGAATCTGAGCCTAAATCCGCCAGCTATATAAATATAGTCAGCTTCCAATCACACACAATACAAACAGTATGCAAATGTCAATGACTTCCAAGTTTTCTCTGCAATACAATACAATAGGCTACAGATATTAATGCGGGTGTCTTCAGTTCAAGGCGATGTCATTTTAATGTTGTGAAACAAGTGGGAATATACAGCTACTATGCTACTTTAGTCTCAATGCAAATTATTTATACAATTAGCCCAGTATTATAATTAGGCTATGTAGAGAACTAACGTGTGCATTTATTGAAATTATAATAGATTACTAAACATGTTGGTAGCTTCTACTTGAATTTTGATAAATAAATCAGACGACGCAGAAAGAGATGCAAAAACCGATTGGCCTAAGTGTAGGCCTACATGAGGACGTAAGACTGCATGCCCTTACATTTATTAGGCCTATTCGATTTTGACATTAGATTATTTTAATTATTGGCCCCCATTGTTATTCAAAACGTAAAAGTACCACCGTTGCAATACTGACTCATATTGCGAAGCTGATCCCATTTCTAAGCACCTCCAGGACGCAGGTGACAATTGTTTCCTTATGTAATCTTCAGATGATGAAACAGACGTAAAATTCGCATTGATTGATTGATTGATTTATTTATTTATTATAGACCACCAAAAAGGGTTAGATAATCCTGTACAGTTACTGTACAATATACAAAGATAAATGACAAACACTACAAGTCAATTGAAACAGTGAACTATGGTGATCAATAAAAAACTAAATTTAAAAGAAACTAAACGAAAAAAATGAAAAAAGAAGTAAATGAACCAAAACTTGTGAACCAATAAATGTTAGAGGAGCAGATAAATAATAATTGTAAGTTATTAATTAATTAAAATAATTGGTAACCGGTACATTCATTTAATATTTGCAGTAAATTAGAGCTATGTCATTAATTCTAGTTCTAAGAGAACAGGTCACATGCCTTTTCTTAGTTTCCTTTTTTTCTTATTTTGCCTCTCCATGATTACCATGAGTACCTTTAAGGGCAAAATAAGAGAAAAAGGAAACTAAGAAAAGGAAACATTGTGAACATATGCGTACTTTTATCTGTCTATTACACCGTTTACACGTATACTAAAAAAAGTAACGGTAAATGGCTTGGTATATCAACATGTTTTATCAGCTGTATAGGGCGAAAACCATTAGGCCTACTGTCAATATAATATCACTGATAGCTGCATCGTTTTCCTTCAGCTTTGATTTCTAGAAATCTTCAAACACACTTGTTCTGAGTTTTGTAGATGCTTGGATAATATGAATATTTAGTGGCTGCAGTATGTGGTTCTAGTTGATCACATGAACACGGTAGGGCCTTCCACAAAAGACGTCCGCCAAAAATATCGGTACTTTTGACTTCCCTCCCGATCCGCATTTGGCCGCTTTTGCCTGACCACTCCACTCATCCCACCCCTCTGCGGACTTCCGCACTTTGGACTGATCTGTCACCGCATGGTTGGTTGCCGGGACAGCGCGTAGTCGGTCAGGAGGTACAATGGAAGAAGCAGAATAAATGATAATTTAGCCTATAGATGTTATTCTGGTAACAAAACAATATTGCAGTTTAGCAGACATTATCTGGAATTTTATTTTTTCGCAAAAATTGTGCGATTTTGCTAAGAAATGTGTGCAGCTTTAACGTTATCGAAAAAAGGGGTACTCTAGCTAATAATAATGGGTTGTCTTCATATTATTCAATTTACAAAGGAAAACTTAACCGACTGATGACCAATGAGGCATTTCGCTCCATCTTAATTTTGACCAATTTTGAACTGAAAGTTCAAGATTTTAACGAAAACTGGAAAATATTTGTGAGTTTTTAGCGGGTTATTTAAAGCGGGTTTTTTCAGCGTTTTTTTAAGCGGGTCCGCCCAAAAAAATCTGGCGGTTTTTTTGGGTACATACCCAGGTGTCCGAACCCTGGACCCACAATTTGAGGGATTGCCGGGAGGAGTCACGGTCCACAGCCCACTCGATTTTTTATAATTTGGCATATTTTGCACATTTGCACTCTCGTAACCCTCAACTTTCATTAACCTAACAAAACATTTCTATGGGTTTAGCATGAAATATGTGAGTACGCACTTCCTCAATTAGGCCTATGGCAAAATAGTGAAGCAGAGAGATTTTAAAAATTTGGAGCGCTTCGCGCACTCTTTTTCTGATTGAAATCAAAGCGCCCCCTTGAAATTCCCTTCGCCCCCTCCATGCGGCAAAACCTGAATCCGCCACTGAGAACAAATAATATGTAAGGCCTAGAAGGGGCGCCGCCACACCTTTGAGCCTCAGGGGACACAAACACTTCGGGCTTGGGGGACACAATTTCTTGTGAAATGTGTACGAAAAAAATTTCAGTCGCTCCGCTCACTTAAAATTTAAAGCGTCCCGACACATTTTTGCGCGTATTTCACAAATATTAGAATTTTTTGCTTTTGTCTGTGGCTTACATGTCAATATGCTTACTTTTGCAGAGAGGCATATAAATTTCATACTATTGGTATAAATTGGATAAAAGACAGAAAATGCTATTAATTGTCACAGAAATAGCCAATAACACATTTTTTAACATTCAGTTATGCAATATCGGCGGGACATCCGATATTGCGTCATGAGTCTGTATCGGATGTACAACGGGCCAACCAAGCCCACATCCCTATGTGGGTCGGATAATTGGAAGCAATTAGTACGTAGTAGGTACTTAAGAAGATTGCCAAGGTTACCACAGGTCTGGAGTATATGATCTAATTATCAAATTGGATTGTCTCGAGTGGAGCTGACGACCTCACCGTCAGATTAATGACTATGCCAGCTGTGTGCTGCAATCGCTCAGAGTCGGAATTATCTCCGCGCCTAGATTCGGTAACGAAAATGGCACACAACTTAACCTTTCTATTCCAGTTCCGGAAGTACTAAACCTCCATCCACATCCAATCTTTGCCTTAAGGATGGAGCTCGATAGCTTGTATTTGTCATTGACAAAGTGTTCAAAAGTGAAGTTTAATCTATAATTAATGTGGCCTATCAAAATAACTAAATTAAAAACTTAACGCTGACTGCCCGCCTGAAGGCACCATTATGACGGACCGCTCCTTATTTCGAATCGCGCACCTATAAAATAACACTCTCTCTAACCTTTAGTCAGTTCGCTAAAACAGCCAACACTACTCTACTCATTGATAAGCTGCATCAGAGTAGTATAGGCTTTATCGGTAGGTAGGCCTACCTGCTTTAGCGTAACACGTAAGTATCTAGAGCCGATATTGCAAAATTTTTGTAGTATCATAATAACAATTAATTAGCAGTTTCAGCCTGCAGGTTATGCAAATCTGTGATTTAAAATGTTGAGAGCAAATTTATTGCAAAACTGTACGTAAAATACTTTTATATTTCCAACATTTTACCTGTTCTATCAGCAGTTGAGAGAGCCTGCATGAGTTGAGAATGAGACTGGAAGCCTGTGAGGTCAATGGCTGGATCATGCATGCTCAGCACTGTTCTCTCGGTGGACACTGTTTGATGTGTTGTTCTCACAACTCTTATTCTGGTGCTCGATCCATCGTCATGGCTTTCCTCATATAAGTTCTGTTCTGTTGTAACGACGGGTTCTTCGCAGGTTCTGTCAGAGAACCGTTCATACTGTACCTCTAACTCCTCTCCACTCGTGCCTTCACCTAATCGATCTAACTCATCCACAGGTCCCTGCAGGAACACTTTATGCGTCATCGTCTGTGTCCTCGTTGTCAGGGTTGTTTTTCTCCGTACTTTAGTTCCATCAGGTAGAATATCTTCACTCTCAACTATTTCTGTTTCAATGTCTGGCTCACATTCCTCGGCATCAGTGTAGACCATGACAGCTGCTGCGGATCGGTCGTAATCTACTGGTACTACACCGCAAATATCGGCTGTGGAATCTGGACTCGAGACTCTAGATGTGTCTTCATTTCTGGTGTCAAAGGTCTCACTAATCTCACCGTCTGGATCAATTGTTCGCGTAACGTGAACGTAATTATCATCTGCGATATCTATACGATACCTAGATTCAGTACGGCCTTCATAGAGGGATGTCTCGGACTCACGTTTAAAAGGCATTTCACTCGACTTGCCAGTCAGTCTTGTTTCATCAACAGTACATTTCTCAAATCCTTCTTTGAATTGATAATCAGGAAATTCTACGTATCCAGTGATATGTGGGTGAGCAAACACTTCGTGTTTCGCGAACGGGTATTCCTTGATAACAGGTATCTCTTTTTCTCTTTCAACTGGAAAACCTAAGGTCACTGCAACTGGAGACTCCAATGGGGGTTTATCAGACACTTCCCAGGAACTTATAAGTGCACGTTCTAGAACACTTTCGCTACGTGCTTCCACATTTATTTCAACTGAAGACTCAGTTCGCTCAACGTGCGATTCCGAGACACTTTGGTTATATTGTAATACCGATTCAACGCAAGATACTTCGACTGTTTCATCCGCAAATTCTTTTTTATCTTCAAAAGTTCGATCATCATATTTAGGATGTATTTTTAAATCTCCCTCAACAAAAGAACCCTCTTTCCGTTCATCAGGCTGCATATCAAAACCTATTTCAACTGAGAACCCTGACTCTCTTACAGAAGATGTTACCCCAAGTTTTTCTAAAACAAACTCGGATGTTTCAATCGTCATTGGTTCCCTAATTTCTACAGGGAGTTGAAATGCTTCTTCGACAGGATGCTCAATTAAGCTTCTTTCAGCTTCTTTCACATCATGCCTATGGGAAAGCGTAAATTCCTCGTTAGAATATTTAATTTCGTGAATTGATTCATTCTCGTAACGAGATGCAGATGTAATTTTATCCGAAAAAGTGTCTTCAGAAACGGATTCGACAGTAGTTCTCTCCAAAAGAAAAGTTTCACTCTGTATGTCGAACTCCGACAGAGATATATCAGCTCTACTAATGGAACAAACCGTAGCTCTATCGTCACTCTCACTGCCTCGTACTACATCGCACAGCTCGGCTCCCTCCAGCTGCGCCTCCTCATCCACTCTCATGCCTTGAACCACACCACACACCTCGGCTCCCTCCAGCTGCGCCTCCTCATCCACTCTCATGCCTTGAACCACACCACACATCTCGGCTCCCTCTAGCTGCGCCTCCTCATCCTCTCTCATGCCTTGTACTACATCGCACAGCTCGGCTCCCTCCAGCTGCGCCTCCTCATCCTCTCTCATGCCTTGAACCACATCACACACCTCGGCTCCCTCCAGCTGCGCCTCCTCATCGTCTCTCATGCCTTGAAACACATCGGGTGCCTCGGCTCCCTCCAGCTGCGCCTCCTCATCGTCTCTCATGCCTTGAACCACATCGCACACCTTGGCTCCTTCCAGCTGCACCTCTTCATCCTCTCTCATGCCGTAATTTATAACTCCCTCAGCTGTAGACTCGCATACCATCTCATGTTCCCCACTCTCACTTGGAGATTCTTCGACATATTTATCCGGATTATTATCTTCACCTTTCAGGAACATTGCATCTAAGCCGTCGTCCGACCGATCCTCTTCCGGGGCTGGAGTTCTATCTGCTCCCGATTTTTTTCCATCAATTACAAAAGTGTCATTGGCTTCACAAGCCATTCCTACTAAAAATGGAACACTCTCAAACATTTCACAAGCTTGTTGGTTATATACAAGTTCATATTCGGTAGATTGTTTCTCAGATTCGTCGCCCAAAATGGCTGGTAGCTTTATTTTATAAACAACAGACTCAAATTCTTGATTAATATTCTCTCCAACCGCACGATCTCTTTGTTGCTCATCAGTAGTGTCTATAAGATCTCGTTGTTGCTCATCAGTAGTGTCCACAAGATCTCTTTGTTGGTCATTAGTTGTGTCTCCAATATCTTCACGGTGCTCATCAGTAGTGCCTAAAAGATCTCTGTGTTGTGCATCAGTAGTGTATACAAGATCTCTTTGTTGCTCATCAGTAATGTCTAACGAATATATTTTATCTGCACGATCTTTTTGTTGTTCATCAGAAGTATCTAAAAGATCTCTTTGTTGCTCATCAGTAGTGTCTAAAAAATCTCGTTGTTGCTCTTTAGAAATATCTACAAGATCTCTTAGTTGTTCATCTGAAGTATCTACAAGACCTCTTACTTGCTCATCACTAATATCTAAAAGATCTCGTTGTTGCTCATCAGTAGTTTCCACAAGATCTCTTTGTTGGTCATTAGTTGTGTCTACAATATCTCCTCGTTGATCATTAGTAGTGCCTAAATGATCTCCATGTTTCTCATCAGTACTATCTAAAAGATCTCTTTCTTGCTCATCAATTGTGTCTATAAGATCTCTTTGTTGCTCATCAGTATTGTCTATAATATCTTTTAGTTGTTCATTAGTAGTGTATACAAAATCTCGTGGTTGCTCATCAGTTATGTCTATAAGATCTCTTTGCTGCTCTTCCGTAATGTCTACAAGATCTCTTTGGTTTTCATCAATATCGTTCACAATATCTCTTTGTTGTTCAATAGTAGTGAGTTCAAGATATCTTTGTTGCTCATCAGTAGTTCCTTCAATATCCCTCTGCTGTCCATCAGTAGTTTCTGCAATGTCCCTTTGTTGTTCCAAAGGAGTATCGCCAAGGTATCTTTGTTGCTCATCAGCAGGGTCTCTAAGATCTCTTTGTTGCTCATTAGAAATGTCTTCAAGATCCCTTTGCTGCTCAACAGCAGTGTCTGAAAAATTTCTCTGTTGTTCAGCAATGTTGTCTTTAAAATATCTTTGTTGCTCGTATATAATGTCTACAAGATGCATTTGTTGCTCATCATTAATATCTATAAGCTCTCTATGTTGTTCAACTGTGGTGTCCACGCGATATCTTTGACCGTCATCATTAGGGTCTTCAAAATCTCGTTGTTGCTCAAATGTAATGTCTATACGATCTCCTTGTTTTCCAACAGTAGTGTCTTCAAGATTTCTACGCCGCTCATCCGCAATGTCTAAAATATCTCCCAGATGCTTATCAGTAGTATCTCCAGTATCTCTCTGTTGCTCATCTGTAATGTCTACAAGAACCCTTTGTTGCTCGTCAGTTGTGTCTGCTAGATCTCCTTGTGGCTCATCAGTAGTATCTTCAAAATGTCCTTCTTGCTCATCACCAATCCCTTTAAAATCTCTATGCTGTTCATAAGTGGTATCTTCAAGATCTCTATGTTGCTCATCACCAGTGTGCACAAGAGCGCTTTGTTGTTTCTCTGTAACGTCAACAAGATCCATCTGTGGCTCATCAATTGTGTCGTCAATTACTCTTTGATATTTATCAGCAGTATCAACAAGATTTCCTTTCTGCTCATCATTAGTGTCTTCTGGATCCCCGTGTTTTTCATATGTAGTATCTTCAAGTTCCTTTTGTTGGTCATCATTGGTGCCTTCAAGATCTCTCCGCTGTTGATCTGTAGTGTTAAGGAGATATGCTTGATACCCATCACGTGTGTCAACATGATATATATGTTGGCAGGAAGAAGTGTCTTCAAGATCAATCTTTATGTTTTCATCATAAACATCAGAAGTGACTATAGCTGATTTCGTAACTGAAATTGTATTCCCACCAGACATGAGATTGTCAACTTCTATTACTTCCTCCCCTGTAGTAACTTCAGCCAACGTCTCATTTGTCGAATCAGCAACATCCCTAACTGTTAATGAAGTATTTTCATTTATAGCATCTTTAATTATCTTCCGTTTATATGCAGAATCCTCAGTTATTTTCTGATCATCTACAGAATCTTCCGCTATTTTAATTTCATCAGTTGCATCCTCAGGGGGCTTCTGATTATATTCAATATCTTCAACCATTTCTTTGTCATCTTCAGTACATTCAATTTCATCATGGTCGTCCGTAGCATGTTTAGCAATCTGTTTAACTGCAGTATCTTCAACTATCGTCATTTCAAAGCTCGTAACTTCAGATATTTTCGGCTCATCTTTAATTTCTCCAACTGCCTCCTTTCCTTCAGAAATATCGTCAGCCATATCATGTTCAACTGTGGTATTTTCAACTGATACATATTGAATATCATCAGGTACCACCTCAACATATATTTTATCTTCAACTAACTTCCCTTCATCTGCAGTCTCAGTATATTCAGTGGCTTCTTGTTCTTCTACACTATCTACGGCTATATTATGTTCATCTGTAGTAGCATTGACTATCACTATTTCAACTGTAGCATCTTGTACCTTGGTGATATTTTCTTCAGTTATTTCCATTGATTCACTAAAGTCTTGAGCTATACTGTGATCGACGGTGATTTCTTCGTCCACTACTGTCCGATTATCTTCGACAGTTTCTTCAAACGCCTGTTGCACTTCTTTAGTTTCCACCAGTGCCTGTTGTACCTTGATAGCTTCTACTGCGTTCTGTTCTGCGATACTTTCCTTAACTGTCTGCCGTTTCTCGATAATTTTTTCAACTGTAAACTGTTCTTCTCTAGCTTTTTCAGCTGCCGTCTCCACGGTTTCTTCAACTTCCTGCTGTTCATCGCCGTCCTCTTTAGATTGTACAACCGCAAGTTTTTCACCGATTGTTTCTTCAACTATCTGCTGTATTTCGATGGTTTCTTCAATTGTCTGCTGCTTTTCCGTCATTAATGCAACTGCCTGCTGTTCTTCTATAGTTTCTTCAACTATTTGCTGTTCTTCGATAGTTTCTTCAACTGTCTGCTGTTCTTCGACAGTTTCATCAATTGGTAGCTGTTCAATATTTTCATCAACTACCTGCTGATCTTCGGTAGTTTTTTCAACTGTCTGCTGTTCTTCTATAAATTCTTCAACTATCATCTGTTCATCTTTAGTTTCATCAACTGTCTGCTGTTCTTCGATGGTTTCTTCAATTTTCTGCTGTTCTTCTATAGTTTTTTCAACTATCAGCTGTACATTTATTGTTTCTTCAACTGTCTGCCGATCTTCGACAGATTCATCAACTATCTTCTGTTCTTCAATATCTCTTTCAACTGTCTGCTGTTCTTCGACTGTCTCATCAATTGTCAGTTGCTTTTCAATAATTTCATCAACTACCTGCTGTTCTTCGGTAGTTCCTTCAACTGCCTGCTGTTCTTCTATAGTTTCTTCAACTATCAGCTGTTCATCTATAGTTTCTTCAACTGTCTGCTGTTCTTCGATAGTTTCTTCAATTGTCTGTTGTTCATCTAGAGTTTCTTCAACTATCAGATGTTCATTTATTGTTTCTTCTACTGTCAGCTGATCTTCGACAGATTCATCAACTGTCTGTTGTTCTTCAATATTTTCATTATTTGCCTTCTGTTCTTCGAGAGTTTCATCAAATGTCTGATGTTTTTCAATATTATCATCACCTGTCTGCCGTTCTTCAATATTTTCTTCAACTGCCTGTAGTGCTGCGATAATTTTGTCCACTGCCCCCTCTTCTTGGATAATTGGTTCAACTGCATGCTGTTTTTCGATTGTTTTGTCAACTATCTGATGTTCTTCAACAGTTGCTTTAACTGCCTCTTGTTCTTCGACAGTTTCTTCAACTTCTTGATGTTCTTCATTAATTTCATCAACTGTCTGCTGCACGTTTCCAATGTCTTCAATTATATGTTTTATTCCTACAGTATCCTCAACTACCTCTTTTTCGTCGCTAGCTGCCTCAAGTGTCTGCTGTTCTTCTATTGTTTCATTAACTACCTCTTGCTCTTCGATAGTTTCTTCACCCATCACCTGCTGCTCGACCGTATCTTCTATTGCCCGCTGTTCTTCAATACTTTCTTCAACTGTCCGTTCTTTTACGATTGTGTCTGTAGCTGTTAGATTCTTGTCGATAGCTTCTTCAACTGTCTCTATCTTTTCAATAGTTACTTGAACTGCCTCTTGTTCTTCGGTTGTATCTTCAATTGTCCGATGTTCAGGAATAGTTTCTTCAACTGTGTGCTTCTCTTCTACAGCTTCTTCACCTGCCTGCTGATATTCCTTAATTACTTCAACTACCTGCTGTTCTTCCATATTTCCTTTAAATATCTCTTGTTCATCCTCGGTTCCTTTAACCTCCTCCTCTTGTTCGTCGAGATTTTCTTCAACTGTTAGCTGTTCTTCGACAATTTCTAAAACAGCCTGCTGTCCTATGGAAGATTCTTCAGCTGCTAGCTGTTCAACTGAACCTTGTTCTACTAAAGCTTTTTCTACCTGCAATTGTTCTTCACCTGCTTCTTCACCTAGATGCTGTTTTTCGTTCTTTTCTTTAATTGTGTTGCTACTTACATAAAATGTCTGCTCTTTTTCTCCAATTTCTTCAACACCCTCCTCCATGACGTCCTCAACTGCCTGCTGTACTTGCACAATATCTTCAACTGCCTCCTGTCTTTCGATATCTTCTTCAACTGCCTCTTTTTTCTCGCCTGATGCTTGAACTGGCTCTTGTTCTTCTAAAGTTTCTTCAATTGTCAGCTCTTCTTCTATGGTTTCTTCAACTGTCTGCTGTTCTACTATAATTTCATCAACTGTCTGCTGTTCTTTGATAATATCATAAACTCCCTGTTGATCTACGATAGCGATAGTATTTTCAGTAGTCTGCTGACCTGCGAGAGTTTCTTCAACTGCCCGCTGTCTGTCGATAATTTCTTCAACTCTCGGCTGTTCTTCGGCCGTTTCTTCAACTGCTTGCTGTTCTTCGATAGTTTCTTCAACCGCCTTCTGTTTTTCAATATCATCTTCAACTTTTTGCTGTTCTTCGATAATTGCATCAACTGTCTCCTGATCGTCGATAGTTTCTTCAACTGTCTGCTGCTTTGCGATAGATTCTCCAGCTGCCTCATGTTCTTCAATAATTTCTTCAACTGTCTGCTGTTTCTCGTTAGTTTCATCCTTCATCTGCTGTTCTTCGATAGCTTCTTCAAATATCTGCCGTTCTTCAATATCTACTTCAAGTATCTGCTGTTCTTCGACAGTTTCATCAATTGTCTGATGTTTTTCAATATTTTCATCAACTGTCAGCTGTTCCTCAATATTTTCTTCAACTGCCTGCTGTTGTTCGATTGCTTCATCAACTGTCTGCTGTTCTTCGATAGCTTCTTCAGCTGTTTGCTGATTGGCGCAGGTTTCATCAACGCTCTGCTGTGCTTCAACATTTTCATCAACTGTCTCCCCTTCTTCTACAGTTACGTCGGTTGTCTGCTGTTTTTTAATATCTTCTTCAAGTATCTGCTGTTCTTCGACAGTTTCATCAATTGTCTGATATTTTTCAATATTTTCATCAACTGTCAGCTGTTCTTCAATATCTTCTTCAACTGTCTGCAGTTCCTCGATAGTTTCTTCAACTGCCTGCTGTTCTTCAATATCTTCTTCAACTTTCTGCTGTTCTTCGATAATTGCATCTGCTGTCTGCTGATATTCGATAGTTTCTTCAACTGTCTGCTGTTCTGCGATAGTTTCCTCAACTGCCTCATGTTCTTCAATAATTTCTTCAACTGTCTGCCGTTCTTCAATATCCTCATCAACTGTCTGCCGTTCTTCAACGTCTTCCTCAGGTATCTGCTGTTCTTCGACAATTTCATCAATTGTCTGATGTTTTTCAATATTTTCATCAACTCTCTGCTGTTCTTCGATAGTTTCTTCAACCGTCTGCTGATCTGCGCTGGTTCCATCAACGCTCTGCTGTTCTTCAACATTTTCATCAACTGTCTGCTCTTCTTCTACTGTTTCATCCATTGTCTGTTGTTCTACTATAGTTTCTTTAACCGCCTGCTTTTCTTCAATATCTTCTTCAACTTTCTGCTGTTCTTCGATAATTGCATCATCTGTCTGTTGATCTTC
>JAQFZF010002842.1:0-11952 GCA_034695365.1 Enchytraeus norvegicus
CCACGTAGGCCTATATAAAACTCAATCCTTGTGCTTTGAGGCCCAAATAATACAATTAGTCTCATCTAACTACGTGTCACTTATTCAACGGAGTCAAAACATTTATAAAGTTGATTAAATTTGTGTATTAAGTGGCATACACAATTTATTTATGCATACATATTTATATATTTATGCGTGAATATACATGTAATGGTAGCACAACGGGTTTGAAACCAGAGGTCGAGTGATAAATACTGATCGAGGCTTGTAACCGTTGTGTATGATGGTATATCAATAATAATATTGGCAAGTTACTTCTCTCTCCATTGCACGGTTGCCAACCCGATCCAAAATTTTACTGACGAAAAGTATTAATGTATTTACAAAGAATTACTGTCAGGTTACACTTATAAGAACGCGTTTTTACAATAATTTATTGGAAATAAGGTATATACAAATATTCATATGTTTATTTATCAATCAATCAATCAAGAGCCTTTTGTATAGCGCATCTTAACAGTGTCTCAGAAGCGCTTCGTTATTGAGCTGAGTTAAATATATAGATGAGTTTTAAGTTTTGATTTAAAGTTGCCATATGATAGTTCATTGCTACGAAGACTAGGGGAAATACTGTTACAAACTTTAGGACCAGACATACCAAATCCACGCCCACCAGCCCTAGCAGTACGAGATCGGGGGATAACTAAATCTCCACGGTTTGCTTAGCGTAGATGGGACCTAGGATAGGAGTAAGATGATCACAGAGGTACTTTGGGCCTTGTTGATGCAGACAGCAATGGGTTAAAGAAGCCACCTTGTATGTGATACGTTGAGGTACACTGAGCCAGTGCAAGTCTTTTAGTGTACTGCTTATATGCTCATACCGATGCTGGCCAGTAACCAACCTGGCTGCTGCATTCAGTACAGATTGTAGTTTTTTGTGAACATCTCCATTTGCACCATAATAGAGACGGATAGTCAACACGGCTTGATATGAAAGCATGTACAAGAGTTTTGTTAATGTTTAGGTCTGCAAGATTGAATCATATTGGTGTACTAATTAGGCATAAAGAGTGTCATAGTAGATTGTGTTTAGAAATGTGTGCAATGGACTTACCATTCCAATGGTATGACTCAGCCATACTTCACAACGCAATTTACTAAACTTTTCTCTAAGTTTTGTATAAACCGATTGGCTATGGGCTGAGAGTCCGACTCGAATTCCATTGGTTCAAGACTCGAATCCAAAGGCTCGCTCGTAACTAATGTAGCCATTTGACCGCTACAAGAGATATTGCACTCACAACCTTGAGCTTTTATATTTGGCTTAGAATGAAACCAAACACAAACTTGTTAGCAGCGTTGTTTCGTAGGTTAACAACAGCAGCACTCTTTAGACATTACGGCTCATTGAGGAGCGGTAACTAGTCAAAAGTTGACTATTAAATTGCGTGTGACCAAATAGTATCAGAATATATAAGAACTATTTTAAGTACCCACACGATGAAATCTCAAAGCACCGCTACTATCTCTAGACATTGTTTATTGTGTAATGACTACACACGCGATGATTGTTTTAGAAGGGATCACTAGTATTTGGATTATATAGCATGAAAAGTTATCATAGAAACATATTCATTAGAGTCGGATATTCGGTTACTGAAGCGTCTGATTGATCAGGTAAATTAAATAATATTAATATTATGTAAAAATAATAATACAAAAAATCTAGTATTAATTGTTATTGCGATATAACACATTACAATGAGGATTGAACCTCTGTTTCCTCACCCCAATGTCAGGGACGTCTCGAGCAGACTATGCAACTGGAAGCAGGTCGATACCAATTGCAAATGCATAGACCAAAAGAAAACGAGAGAGCGAGTGATTAATTAATAAATATTAAGCTGATGGTGACCTCTGCCCTATATTGTACAATGTACGCATCAACTCTGAATTTTTACATAGAGCAGCGCTTTTTTAGTGTATTGATTGATTGATTGATTTTTTACCCTGGGTGTAAACAGCCCGGTGGGTTTTATAAAGCGATTCATTAAGAAAGGAATGAATCGTGGCCCGGCTACTCGAGATCGACTAGATTGAAAGAGCCGCGAAAACAACTGCATTAAACCTTTGCAGAGCTAGTCTCTCCCAAAGAAAAGAGGTCGTTGGCTGATCCCGGGTATGCAGCGCAATCTGTCTGCCGATGCCATTGATGAAATCAGCTAGTTGATTGATCGATTGATTGATTGATTGACGCAAACGATCGTACTTTTCATGGATTATAATGTACAATTATGCTTTCTAATGCTAAAAATCGGATGTATGATTCCCAATCTGAAAACATGATATTTTTCACTTAATAATCTGTTTTAGATTTTTCAATCTTTTCTTCAGCGCTTCTTTTGAAGGCCTATATGATTTCTATGTATATGACAACCTTATTCTGTAAAAATTTCGGAGTTATGGTTACAATACATTACAATACAATACAATACAATGCAATACGGGTTTAATGTACGTGTCATAATCTGACGACGATATCAGGAACATAAATGAATCTATGAAAGTAAATTTGAGTGATTGAAGATATTTGATTGATTAGCATGATTGCCTCATTCATTAGTAAGCAGGCCTACCTACATAAACTCTTGAATAAAAAGAAGTATTGAATAGAAAACTTCAACTATCCTTTTAGTGCCATAGTCCATATTATCATATAATGCCATTATTGTCTATAATTAAATTTGCATTAAGTGATTGCTTATTTTTATGTTACCCTGGGCCACTGGGTGAAATTAGCCCTGTGTGTTTTTAATAAGAACGATCCATTAAGGGCGGAATAAACCGTGGCCGGCTGTTCGAGATCAACTACTTTGAAAGAGCCGCGAAAACAGACCGCGTTGAACCTCTAGAGAGCGATTGAGAGTCTCTGCCAAAGAGAAGAGATCTCTCGCTGATCCCGGGTATAGGCCTACACCGCAATCTGCCTGCCGATGCCAGTAATGAAATCAGCTCCACCCAGAGTTCGTGGGGTCTCTAGTCTCCATAGCACCAGAATCACATCATACGATGTCCCCGATATCGTCGTCAGATGATGAAGAGGACGTCAAACCGATATTGATAAATTTATTTTCTCTGGTTAGGTCCCGATTTTTTATTATAATTATCGGGAACTAGAAGATAGTCGATAATCAATCGACTGATTGATTCCTTTAATTTCAGAATTTCAGATAGCATCACTTCCATACCGACCAGATTCCACAATGACAAGCTCAGCTGGGGTCACACAAGCTGCTTCTGCAGCACTATTTACAGCAGTGCTGCTCAGCAGCTGTTGCCTAACGCCAGTAATGGGCTCCACCACAGTTGGCGTCACGAGACCACCGCCAGACCCGCCGCTAGGCGTCATCAACATCCAATGGAACTACGTGTCCTACACCCTGCTCTTCATGCTCTTCCTGCTCATGGTCGCCATAGTCATCGTCCGTAAGTACTCGGATCTTTATTTCACTATCAATACAGTATTGACGTCAGTGGCGGCGCCAGACCGTCCGAACAGCCAGGTCCAGGTCATTAAAAATAAATGACAGGTCGGAAAATGGTAATAATATTATGCTATGACAATATAATAATCAGGCAGGTCTGGTCACCAGATCGGACACCAGGTCGAAGGGTTTTTTACCAGGTCATTTGACCTGGTGCGACCTTGTGTGGCGCCGCTACTGATGGACGTCTCTGGCATCACCTTCAGATGAAGAACCAGTCGTCAATCTTTGTATTGCTAGACAGCAGAAGAGAGAAAGCAGAATACAAACCAAGCGAATATAAGCTCTAAATATAGTCAGACAAGATGTCAGAAACACGAGGACCATACAACGCAACTTTTCCGTGTTGAATCTGTTGATGCCCTAGACCGGTAAGACATAGACGGTACTATAATGCTTTGTATGTACCGTCAAAGAGTAAACAACAACAACTGAGATTCCAACAACATTATTTCTAGCTAAACATTAAATAATAATCAATTGTAATTCCAGTAATAAACATACCAGACAAGTAAATATTTTTTGCAGGAATATGCAATTATGCATGTTTGTAAATCTCAAGTAGGCATATAGAGATTAAGACGTATTAATTACAGATACTATACTATGAGCTAATATAATTGAAATCTTTGATACTCACTCTAATCAAATTCATTGATTAGTCCTAATTGCAGATTATAATTGCAATGCTGTTATCTCGATATCTACATATAATTGACCAATGAACACTCCCCCTCGACAAGGCTTTGTTAGACGTTTTATTATAATAAAATTAGCCATACAAGAAGGTTCCATAATCTTACGTTGTGAGCATATAAGCCTTGATAGCATAAAAGCATACTATAATATAGGCCTAAGCATTTATATTATTACACATTCTTACATATGAGCCTTGATAGATAAAATTTGTCGTGTTGGATCCGGCAAACATTAGAATAGACCAACTGAAACTGCACGTGTTTCGTAGAAGCCGACTAACGCAGTCACTGGTTAAGGCACCCTCAGAAAACATAACTGTCTCCAGGAAAATATGGCATACAAACTCTACAGTTGTATGCCATGGACTTGCCGTAAGGCAGTGTACTGAGAGAGAGAGAGGGAGAGAGAGAGAGAGAGAGAGAGAGAGAGAGAAAGATGAAATTGCAAAGCTATCTGCTAAATACTAAGACTGAGTTGCTCTTATCATCCTCCACTGAAATATAGATGCATACTGCATAGATAATATTATGTAGACCTACATGTATATGTGTCTATATATAGGCCTATCTAGTTCTAATTGTAGGCAATATAATCTACTATTTACATTGTAAATCAAGGCTGTCTAAACTATATATCTACAGAGATATTATTGCAAAGATGGGATGGGTTACACTACACTAGCAGTATTATAGTTCCAGGTTACTCTGAGGTAATACTGATCCTGAACCATCTACAGCGCAGACGGCATCCACCATATAAAGCACACCGGCGTGTGTCACGATTCTGTGTCAATGACCCATATACCTGGCCTGTTGTAAACCTGTACTCAAGGCTGGCATGGCTGCCCTTTGTCATTGTTTTATTCGTTCATTCCACTTCAATCTGAAACCCCTGATAGTACTATTATTTTTATGTTTCTCAGTGCACTTAGAGTTGGCAGTAAATGGTCATGCGTCGTCTCGCTTTTAGCCTACATTGAGGATGTAAACGGAGGGAGGATGAAGGCTTCTAACGGAGGGTGGCCCACCCTCAAATAAAGGCCACCCTCCATTAAAGGGTGCCCCCCCCCCCCAATGAAGGGTATATCGAGAGAGACCCCCGCTGAGCCTATTTAAAGCTTTCTTACTAGTGATCATTAATCCGACTGCAGGATTTCCAGTCCCACTATATTTAATCCATATAACAAATGTGCCAGAGCTGTGGTAATCGGTTAAACTATTTATTGTTTATTTATTTAATTTAATATTTCGTCGTCTTACACACACTTCTTTCTTGTTTTATGTGTTTGGTGCTGGATATGTTGACGTCCCTGGCGTAGCCTTCGGATGACAAACGGAAAGTTAAATCCTTATTGTATTGTATAATACAATGCCAATTTACACTAATGCTACAGGGTGCTGCGATGATATTTACAGTTTTTGTACTAATGCTCTTTGATATCATTTATATTTTTCATTTGTTCATGCAGTTCTACATCATATCCCGAGACTGTGCGAATTCATTCCAGAGACTTGGTAATTTTAATTTTCAATATACATGTACAAATTTAAAATTTAAGCATATGATTAAATAAATAATTATAAATCTGAATGCATAAAGAGACAATATTATTACTCTGCTTTATCTACGGCAATATGGCGCATTGACGTGTATTCCCTATATTTTCGTTGAAAGAAATTATTTTATAGAATAGATGTCCCTTACAGCGTAGACAGAAGTTTAACCTCTATTTGGTTCTGATTTATAAATACAATAATGACCGTCAAAGTGTAATACCTTGATAAGTATTGAAGAGTTTTGAAGAGCCATCGCCTTCGGGTTAGGAACTGGACGTTAAATCTTAATTGTTTGATTGATTGATTCCAAGGAGGTTTCAGTGTCAATATAATATCAACTGAAACTCTCGTAGGAAAAATTGATGTTTATGTTAGTAATAAAAAATAAAACATTCTTTTATATAACATTCAATCAATCAATCAATGAGGTTTTTGAGTCCGGTTCTTCAGCCGACAGCGATACCAGGGGCGTCCGAAGTAGAACATGCAACCTCAATCAGATTCAAACCATCAGAACATTCCTGCACAATACTACGCATAGACCGAGGATAAAGCAATAATAATTATTATTAATTAATAATTATTTATAATTATCAATAATTATATATAAAGCAATAATAATAATAATTAATTAATAATTATTTATAATTATCAATAAATGCATCCCTAAGTAGGTTGACTATTTATTATTGATGTTCGTATAAATTATTTTTATTGTGTATATTTATAGTTTTCTCATTCTTCTTGGTATCGCGGTGGCAGAATTCTTTATGTAAGTTTATCAATCAATCAATAAGTATAGTTTTAAAGCGCTTTTCTATTTAAAATACTATAGTGGAGCATAGAAGAACAAATGAGGATTAGGAAGCCTAGCAGGTGAAAACCACTATCGATGGGGCAATCGTGATCGCTGAAAGTCTGATATGTGAGCGACCTATAGATATTAAAACAGATATCATTCATCATCCTCTTAGTTTTAACATCTCTCCAAATAATTGTATCTGCTCTAGTCATGTCATCTCCTTCGAACACGAGCAGCTGACGGGGATTCAATTCACAAATTATTTCTTTAACCCTCTCGGAAACGACACGGGATACACCTTGTTACAGTAGCAGCGTTATAGATGTCAAATATCATAGATATGGTTACAATGAGGGACATAATAATAATAATAATAATAATAAAGGTTTAACTTCCGAGTCTTCATCCAGGTATGATGTCGGGGACGTCAAGAGGTTTAGTAAGAAAGAGATCAGTACCTTAAGTAAATCTTCAATGGGGATTCCGAATCAATCCAAATTACTCGTAGTTACTTTCAACTTATAAGTTGAAAAGAAACTTAAATTATGCAACACTTTTAGAAAAAAAGTCTGCTTTTAAATTTTTATTTATTTATTTAACATGTTAATAATATTATGGTGCTTGGAAATTTTCCTTGTTAGCACTGATTTTGTTTCCGGTTTGGAAATCGCGCTAGATAGCAATATCGTGGATTGACAATAATCATATTGGACTGGACTACAGGCAACAGAGAACAGAACACTGTGGATAGTTATATATTGTCATCATTTGTCTTCACCGGTCTTGCCCTTATTGTCATCACCAGGTATTCATCACCGGGATTGTCATCACCGGGTCTTACCGTTATTTGTTTATATTTTCTATGTTTTGTATCTTATATTTGTTGATTAATACTTAACCTAAATAGTTAATTACAAATAGTAAATAACTCATTTTGTAACAGATTGGCTGGTACAAGTCTCTCTAAGAAGGCTTTCAGTAACCAAGTCTTCATGCTTTACATGTTACCACCGTAAGTATAAATCCTAATACATGCTATCGAGCTCAAGCTTTTATTCCTAGGATGATATGAGGTGGTCTATTTTTTCTGAAATTCAATATGGTATTTATTTACTGCTTTTCAGTCCGTGTTTTCAGTCAGTCAATATATTCACTGCTTTCAGTCAGTGTCAATAGCCGTAAGCCTGCAATCTATTATATTTGAATATGCACAGAAATTTACGTTTCATCAGTGTTTAACAATTAAGTTCTAGTTGCAACGTCACTAATTTTTTGTTTTAATGTAGAAGCTAGATCTTGAATTAGAGTTAATTTACCAATTGTAAAATAGCTGAAGTCTACATGAGAGATTACACCAAACTTAGCAGCCTTAACAAATTTAGCAGCTTTTTACATGAATGCAGTAGTCGATATAATAATTTATGCCATGGTGCTGCTTTCAGAATTGTTTTAGATGCAGCATATGGTTTGAACAGCCGAACATTTGCGGCCAACATTGGAACGATTCTCTTGCAAGCCGTTATTGTAAGTAATGCTGCGTTATATTAGTGTTAAAAGCTTACTTACTATTTGACAATATGACTTAAAGTCATAATGTAGAGCAATTAGCTTATATGATACATTGCTAAGTTATCAAATATTATTATTATTAGCATACAAAACGACGGCAAAAATATTATACTTACACAAACATAAACTTTACAATCACAAATTTCACACGGCTTATTCCTTAATCTTAATCATAAACGAAAATTTAGAACTACAAAGTACTTAATTTATTTTGCTGTAAATCTAGCCTGACATTTTTGGAACATTGACTTTTGAAGACAATATTATCTACGGCGTATACTATTGCGGTATTTCTATATTTGTAATATTGATTTAATTCTTAGCTAAAGTATTATTGGCTCCAATCAATAGCAATAAATTAATTCAAATTTTATCATTTCATTTGATTTATTCTACATGATAATACTAACATTTTTGGACTGCTACTAATAGGATACTGCCCATCTCATTCAGTAAGGTTTTGACACTGAAACAGACACTAAACTTAGCTTACAGATTTATAATTATGTATAGGATAACTATGTAAGGATAAATAATTTAAAATCTTACGAAAATTGTTTGTTGTGTTTGTGTTCAGGGGACTCTAATCAACTTCATGATTATCGGTAAGCCTCACATATAATAATTATTACTATATTACCGCAGTAATCAGATTAGTTGTTATATCTACAGCAGTTGCCACAAGTTTTTTAAAGCTAATTTCTGTCAGAGATGATATCAGTAGCGGCTGTCATAGAAGTCTATGGCGGCAGTAGCCTTATGTAAAGGCCTGGTGCTTATGAAGCTTTACCCGTGTGGAGTCCTGGCTATCGGTAATATAAATTATCGATTTACTAAAAACAAATGACTGAAAATTGAACGTGCTCTTGATTAGGAGACGTCTAATGTGGATATAACAGTGGTGAGGTTTTGTAGCCGTGTGATCGCCACAATGATTTTGTGTGATAGTCCAATTGGTCTCTTTATATTCAGATTTCCAGAGGTCCGGGTGTTCAGGCGTTGGTTGTTAGACCACTTTACCCTCAAGTGTTCAGATAGAGCTAGCATTTAGCATACAGCGGCACTTCCTAAATGCACCAATTGATACTGATTTTTTTCGGGATGAGTTTTATAAAAATGAATTAATTAATGAATGAAATGAATCATGGATCGGATTCTCGAGATCGATTAGATTGAAAGAGCCGCGAAAGCAAACCTCATTGAACCTCTGCAAAACGATAGAGAACCTTTGCAAAGAAAAGAGGTCTCTCGTTGATCCTGTGTATGCAGCGCAATCATGGCGCCAATGCCAATGCCATTGATGAAATCAGCTCCACCGGGGTTCGTCGGGCATTGATTGATTGATTGATTGATTGATTGATTGATTGATTGATTGATTGACGATACACATGTGTTTACTTATGACTCTATTTGACAGGTGTTGATTTATGGCAGATTATGCTACGTTTTTCTATATAGTTTATGAGCTGTTCTAGGACTTAATAAACAGTGTTTACAGTATATTTTTTGCGATTGATTGATGCACGTAGACTTACACTTATTTTGTACTTAGGTCCTGCACTGTATGGATTGAACCTCAGTGGAGCTATGGGACAGCTTGGGATTAATCTCTCTTTAGTCGACTGCTTCATGTTCTCTTCCTTCATAGTGGCCGTCGATCCGGTGGCCGTAAGTTATTTCTCTTCAGTTATACTGGCTGTCGATCCGATCGCCGTAAGTAATCTTTAACAATAATCATACACAATTAATTAATCTAAAAAATGTGTCTACGTCTGAAAGATCGCTTTCTAAGTTGAGCATAGAATTGCATGTAGGGCCAATAATTGCATTTGATTTTGGACAGGCAATTATATAAAAAAAGGCATAAAGCCGAAGTTTACGTCGGTTTCATCTATCGAAAGGGATATCAGTAAGGGGCGAGCCTCGGATCCGAACCCCGCACATACTGATCCCTAGTCGCAAACCTTACCGATGTAGCTACTGGCTCCTGCCAGTAACTATATAAAAAAGCTACATCATTATATAAATGATGTTAACTTACACTAATATCAACTGCCTTCTTGATTCTACCTCTATATACTTACTCTTACACGTTCAGTGATTTCATTGTGTTCAGGTCATCGCAATATTTAAAGATGTCGGAGTCAATGAAATGCTGTATTTTCTTGTGTTCGGTGAATCCCTCTTAAACGGTAGGTATGGAAAAGAATTGTATATAATATTTCTTTAAGTTAGCATTGCATAATATCTTATCATTTACATATTAATAATAAATTAATATCGAGTTATTATGTAATAAACATTATCCCGTAAACATGAATTTCGCAAGTTTCCAGTAAATTACAGAAGTTATAAACGGGCCGCTTTTAGTTACATCCGCGATTGTTTTAGTCTCGGGTCTCCTTTCTATTTTCTTGTGAATTCGGCGTTACCAAAAATTTATTATGATATTGATTACTTTGTTCAAGAGTATGCCTAATTAATTTTAAAAATATGAAACAATAAAAATATTCAAATGCTACTGCCCTGCCTTGTTCATAGGAAGGTCGGGTTGTCATCCTGAAATCTAATAAATCAAAGCCAGGCAAAGTGTTGATTGATGGAGGCAAGACTCTGAGCTCCAATGTGTCGTGGAAGGACACATGTTCTAGTTGACACAGACGAAGGACTATTGCAACGGTTTCACGCCCTCTCCACTGATACGACCACCTGAAATAACATATACAATCGAAAAATTAGCTAACACAAATATAAGATAACACAAATATTAGATAACACAATATTGAAACGTCAACAAGAAGCCAAATTCTAGATTAGAAACCTACGTTGCGTAACTAAGCGGCCCACGGACATGAAACTAAAATTTATTCTGTGTTTTACTTATGACAGACGCGGTAACGGTTGTGATATACGACATGATGGCAAACTTCATTACACAAATAGAAATACCAGGAACACAGGTTTGTTGTACTATGTTATACTGTGTTGTACTATGTTATACTGTGTTGTGCTATGTTGTACAATTTTGTATTGTGTTTTACAATGTTGTCTATGGAATACAGGTTTCTTGTTCTACTGTTTATCTAGAGTACATTGTATGTGCAATGTGCATCTATTACAATGCTGGTTTAACGTCCGAGTCATCATCCGTCGACGATATCAGGGAGAAACTCAATACCGTACTGCACCCTATACGTGATATTATATTGCCACGCTTGATTTACAATATTATGGGCCCTCTGGTGCTTTACGCTAATTTCATAAATTGATGTCATCTCTATCCAATTGGTAAGTATAATTTTATACACTTTGTTAAATTTATACGCAAAATTTTACCTTAAATTTCAATTAAACATACAGAGTTATAGAGTTGTAGAAGTTTCTGCTGCCTTCAACTTTACAAAGTCATGACATTATAAATTTTAGCTGCCAGACTTCTATTGGATTGGTATTAACTTTTAATTCGCATTAAGATTAAGTAATTGTAATTATAATAAATAGAAATTTCCCAGCAACATTAGCTAATTATAACTGTAATTATTCAAATTCTCGAATCTCTGTTAAATTGCATTCTATTTCAGATAGCAATGGGAGTTGCATTCTTCTTGGTTAGTAGTGTTGGAGGTGCGGCGATTGGTCTAGTTATGGGACTCTTGACCTCAATCATCACTAAATTCACTTACAAATTTACAAGTAAGTTCCTTTATGCTCGATTGTTTTGAGCCATCTTGAAGAAAAGTGGTTAGCGTGGTACGCTCAAGCGTAAGATGATTGAAGAGTCATTGGTTCAAACCCA
>JAQFZF010002843.1:0-11949 GCA_034695365.1 Enchytraeus norvegicus
GTTATTATTGCTGTTCTTTAATTTGTATATCATATTGCGGTTGTCAGTATGAGTAATAAACGGATATTCTATTCTATAACACTAATACCAGCTTTTCCGGCATATATAATTATTAATAATTAAAAAATAGTAAAACTTTTCTCAATGGAATACAAATAGAATCGTCATAGTTCATGCGTATACGTTTTATAGATAGCGCAAATTGCCATTGTTTGTCATCATTTGTTATTGTAAGAGTATAATACCCGATCTTCGGCATTCCAACTGATCCTTCCGCCGCCTGGATGATCCGATAATTCTAAATGAATTAATTCCCAATTGCTAGGCAGCAGTATTCAGTGCTAAAAAATAGCTACATGTATAATAATTTGTATATGGCGGTTATCCCCCCCCCCACTCCCGCCACGGATGGAATAAACAACGAATAAAGATGAGCCATTATTCGTTGGTGAGCCATTGAGACTCTCGATATCCAATATAATACTATAACAATTATTAGTAACCCGTGATACCCTTTGTATCCCTTTTCGCTCTCTCTGTTAGTCAGTACATGTTTTGGTTACTTGATTCGTGTGAAATAAAATTCAATTCAAAATTCAATACCAGCATCAATAATTATTCTATTATATGTACTACCGAGATAATTTTATTAGGCCTATCTATCTTGTTAGGTAACTGAGATAATAAGTTGTTACTGAAAAATAGCATACAATTCATACATAAGCTTATATATTGATTGAAGACGGTCAGTGTTGCAATAACTATTTCGAGTCACGTTCGGACACCCCGAAATAGTGACGCTAACTGAATATTATATTGCAGAAAATTCGAGAAAATGTTATAATAACAAAAATAAATGGGCTTTAATAACGCCACCGGTACTGGTTAACCGGTATCTGCGCTTGCTCCATTTGTGAGCTTCTCGCGGTATAGGTACGAGTAACCAGTGGGACGGCAGATTACAAAAATACCAAAACAGAAACTAATAAGAGAAACCATGTAAATAGCCTACGTGTGGTTTAAATGTGTTGAAATAAGTGGGTTGACCAAATATCCGTCTATTTTAGTATTCAAAGTGCAATGGAAATCAAATTAATTATTAATTTATTAATTTTTTTCATTTATACTTTAGAAATTCCGATATCCAATGTTCGTCATATTTACATCATCATCATCAGACGGCCATCACGTCCTTTGTGGACCTGACCGCAGGAAACCTCGTCTATCCGCTTAACCAGCTATCAATCCCCCGTCGAGCATTAAGGACGCGCCCAACATTAAGGAAAGAAAACAGGAAAGGTTTCAAGAGTCCTTTGGAGTCATATTTACAGGCCAATGCATAACTAGAACAATGTAGCATATGTTAGTGCGGAACTAAACAAATACAAGGGATTATATATTTAATGTCAGAATCAGATCATATAAATCATTCACAACATCCTGGTTAATCCCTCACTCATGGCATCATAGCTTTAGAATACTAAAATTATTGTAGGTCTCCTAATCCGCAAGCAAATTTACAAT
This sequence comes from Enchytraeus norvegicus, assembly GCA_034695365.1. NCBI lineage: Eukaryota > Metazoa > Annelida > Clitellata > Enchytraeida > Enchytraeidae > Enchytraeus > Enchytraeus norvegicus. Next base: position 1,525 of record JAQFZF010002843.1, read on the forward strand.
ACCCAACCGATTTCAGTCAAACTAGGGTCTGTTCTACTGGACACTCTCTGCCGCTATGACCAAAAGATTGCATGGATGGTGTGAAATTGTAGTTTACAGAAGACGTTTTGCTCATCTCTTTCCCAAGACAAACTTCAAACGAGAAAGTTTGAAATAGGATGGCAACTACAAGATATATAATAAATACCAACCGCAATAGGCTGATGAGCATATTAAAATTTTGGTCATGCAGCTTAATCTGACATTGCCATCGGGTGAGAAACCGGACGTTAAATCCTCATAGTCTTGTACTGTACTGAATTAACGTAATCTCTGTGTGCTATACGAAGTCAATATGTCACTGTTTGGAGTTATAATTGACGTCCCTAACAACGCTCTTGGGTGAGAAACCGGAAAGTATATCCTCGTTGATCGATTCATTTGTAATTGTAATAATACTACTGCTAATAATAATAAAGATTTAATGTCCGTTAGCTCATCCATGTAATGTCCTTGACTCAACAAGACTATCCCTTCAAAAAGGCTGTGCCTTTACCACATGTTAAAATTTAACGATGTCGTAATTCAAAATAATAAATAGCTTTAGAGGTCGTTTCCCATTGCTTCCGTTTTGTATGTAACTATCAACAGTTAGATTAACTACTAATACATTAAATACATATAGGCCTATAGATGATAATTGCTTCACTGGCATGCACTATTTTATTCTGATTACATAATAACGTGTTCTATTAAAATGACATCTATTCCTGTTCACAGTGCAATCGGATATACCTTGACATCACGACGAATATAGCACCGTTATTAAATTAAACTATTTAATTTAGAAGAACCTACGTTGTAGATTAGGCTAATAGACTGCATGAGAGCAAAACAAGCCCTTGTTATGATCAAGTCGATAAAGGTTAGTTTTCGCTCGACCTATTTTATTCCCTTGGGCCAATATTTAAATATTGCAAATGTAGATCATCTATTAGCAGCCTTGTACAAAAACACTTTCTGCATTCAACGCAGGCATATTCACAACAGTATAAAATGCATCTGATAAATTAACATAATTGTTAAGATAAACTGTTACAAAGTAACGATTGTCATATGACAACGAGCTACATTTTGATAGAAATTAGAGCGAATTTCTTTCCAGGGGTCTGTACTGATATCTTCAATAGGCCTAATGTATTTTAGTCATGTATTCGTCGCTATTAATAACTCTGACATCATCCCTGAATGAGGAAATGAACGATACTTTTTGTTCATCTCCTTCGTCTTCTTCTTCTTCTTCTTATTATTATTCTTACACATGAGTTGACTAATTTTTATAAGTAGCCTACTTAACAGGATGTACAGGGGGCGCCAAAAAAACGGACCCCATACGAATTTCTTTAATAATTTCGCCATCTGAAGTCTGTTTATAATATAAATTTTTAGGATCATTCAAGGTCCAACTTAGCATCTTTCGTACCGAATTCACTGAAATATTAGGCCTATCAACCCAGTCATACACATTTTTACACATCAACCCGTGACATTAGAACTTTCTGAACGAAATTTGTTAATATCTTCGCCATCTGAAGTTTGTGTGTAATGTAAATTTTTGGGATCATTCAGTGTCGAATTCAACACATTCATACCAAATTTCATTTAAATATTTGGTCTAGTAGCCGAGTTATTCGCTTTTTTGCATATCACATTTGACATTAGAGCTTTCCAACCGAGAGTATAATACACAGCATGTCGAATCTGTAAAGTAGGGTTGCTGTGCCAAAAAGTGTGTAACTCGGCTCCTACATATTTCAATGAAATTTGGTACAAAGGTGTTAAATTGGATCCTGGATGATCCTAGATATTTATATTATAAACAGATTTCAAATGGCGAAATTATTAAAAAAATTCGTAGGGGGTCCATAATTTTTGGGCGCACTCTGTACAACGGGCCAACAAAACCCTCCATCCCTTTCGGGGGTCGGTTAATTGGAAGCAATTAGTACGTAGCAGGTGACTGCTTCAGAAGATTGCGAAGGTTAATACAGGTCTTGCGTATACAATCCAATTATCAGAATTGGATTGTATAGAGTGGGGCTGGCGACCTCACCGTCGGATTAATGACAATGTCATCTGTGTGCTGCAATCGCTCAGGATCGGGATCAGGTCCGCGTCCACGTTCGGTAACGAATATGGCACACAACCTTTACCTTTTATTTAACAGGATTGCCTCTGATTGTAGCTAGATGTTGAATGAAACATCCAACATCATTGGATTATGTACGAGAGAATCTGTAGGCTACTTATTTTGCAAAGATTTGTCTGCTAAATTTTAGACAACATCCTTCTTAAATTACATAATACAGGCCCGTTTTTATCACACTGTTTCAGAATGATCTCAATCATCGCATTCGTCACGTGCTCCTCTACATGACAGTATTGTGTGGCCTACCCTACAGTAACAGTTCCTTAAAATGGTGCTTCCCAAACTTGTTCATTCGGCGGACCGGTCTAATTTTTCCAGTGTACCGCGGCCCGGTATTTTAATATGACAAAACAATATTGGTACGGAAGCCAAGGTCCACAGTATAAAGAAATGAGACTTGATTTTTCGGTCATTTACAGTAGTTTTATATGCTTGATCCGGGAAACTTGAGAATTGACTAATTGAAAACTGCACATGTTTCGTAAAAGCCGACTAACGCAGATACTTCATACTGAGGAAGGCCACGGGAACCACCTCGGATGTCAGAATGTATATTCCCAAGATAAAGGTTACATTTTAGGTGTGGTAAAGGCACAGTCTTCTTGATGGAATCAACTTGATGATCGGTGGAGTGCTCATTAGTGAGCGTGATAGCAGACTGTGTTTCAGAATATGTACGTTGGACCTACCATTTGGCAGTGCACTAGAGATACAGATAGGTCTTTATCAATTATAAACCACCAAATCCAATTCTCTGCCAATTGACAAAAGTGAAGCCTGTGGCACAAGGTTCTTCTTCTTCTTTCAGGTTTCCTGTGGCTCCCAGCTTTTCCCAGTTTTTCAAATATATCTGTCTCCAGTAAATCTAATCATTTCTACTTCTTCAACGTTCATCCATTCACTGGGACTCTTTGTATAGGTAGTTCTTTGTCTTCCTTCAATTTTTCCGCTTATGATTATGTTCTATATTTCTTTATTCCTCATAACATGACCAAAAAAGCTCATTTGTCTGTTCCGCACAGTATTTAATATAATTCTTGTTGTTTCCATCCTATTTAAAACTTCTCATTTGTAATGTGTTTTGTGTAAGAGATGCGCAAATTTTTTCTATAGAACCACATTTCAACAGCTTCTAATCTTTTGGTCATAGCTGTCCACAGTGTCCAACTTTCACTAGCATGGAGTAGTCATATTGGCACAAGGTACAAATTCATACTCAGTCTACATTTTCGTTTATTAATGAGTATTCCATTGATCGACCCATTAGTTGATGCATTCACAAGTTTAGTCTCTGCCTTTACATAAGATTATGTTTATCATATCTTAGTTCAAGAAATCTAATGGCGTTTGAGCTTATTTGTTATTGTCTTCTTCAGCAACTCTGTTAGTTGGCTTCGTGCAGCTTTCGGTTAGTTTATTTTCGAGCGCCTCGGATCCAACACGGGTCCCAAATAGAATTCGGCTAACCACGGCCCATTATTACTGTGTGCATTGTATATTGTCCCGTTAGATGGCCGAGTCTGTAGCAAGCTGGCCTGATAAGCAGAAGGCCACGACCGTCTCTGACAGTATCATTGGATACGGAAACAGACTTTAAAAACTTGGCATTTTAGTAACTTAGCTTTATACGATCTACTACGATGTCCCACAGTCTCGGTGGGATGGCCGAGTCGATAGCAAGCTTGCTTGAATGCAGGAGGTCATGGGTTCGATTCCCAGCCGGGTCCGTCTCTGACAGTATCCTCGGGTACGAAAACAGACATTATACTTAGCTTTATAGGTTTACTTGATTGAACCTCCTGAACACAATTAATACTTGCTTAAATAAGAAATTATTTTTGACGATCCTATATAATAATTTCCCTCTCCCGTTGCGCGTTACGCGTTAGAGCGTTACAGTGAAGCCGTGCTACAGTATAGCATTGAGGCTTCCATGCTTGGGTTGGTTGTCTACTGTCTGGGTCACTGTCCTGTATGTGGATCATTGTCTGGGCTGTAGGTTTGTGAGATGTCCTGCAATGTTCTGTAGAAAGGCTTTATAAAATACCTTTTCACTAGTATGTATTAAAAAAATTTTGCGTGGGAAGTTAGTCAATTATTTTCAAAGACCAGTTTCAACAACTCTCTGTACATGTGGTCTACTATTCCAAAAAATTAGACTAAACATGACGACTTAATTTAAGCATTTTTAATAACAACTGCAACATTTTGCGATAGAACGTTTTGGGGATTAAATGTTAAAGCAGTGGCTATAAGCCGATTACAGCATTTCTGCAATAAATTATAGAATAATTTGAGGAAAATTATAGTTTTATCTTAAAAATTGAAATGTAGGCGCTCACCAGGTGCAGCCAAGTTAAGTTGTTTACTAGATATATAAACGTTTAATATAATGAATACTAACATTCATACGGACATTGCGGATCTCACAATATTCGATTGAGATGTCACATTTAATGCATTTTTCTTCGATGGAGTGGGGGGGGGCTGGTTAAATAGAGGCATATCGTGTTGCACCAAGAGTCCAAAATTGGAATTTTAATGGGTGAAATTGTAATAATTTTCAAATAGAATCTGGCATGCTCCAGAAAGGACTTCGATGATAAGTGGCTTCGATGCCATTGCAGACGTTATATATCGCATCGAAGATCTAAATGTACTTATTAGCTGATCGAATGATTCTTTTCTAGTTGATTTATTAATTGATTGACTGACTGATTAACATTGAATGATTGACTGACTAATCGATTGTCTGACTAACTGAGAGATTGATTGATTGATTGATTAATGAAGAAATTAAGAAACAAATCTGCCTGTGTAAAAGGCACCTTCAGCTCCACCTTGATTTGCTTCACAGCAATTAAACTCATGAACCTTATACACCTCTCTGGGTAAACTTTTTACCTTTTCTTAAGCCCGGGGTCGGATATACACTCATGGAATTTATGACATATTAATGTATCCCCACCTGAGATACACTCACTACCACATTGATACCCAGCCAGCATAATTAATAATCAATTCTGCTGGATAATTAATTACCCTTCTAATCGACACATTAATTGATTGAGTAATTAATTAGTAATTTGAATGATAAATACCCAAGAATTACTGTTAGTTACAGATTTATTGTAATTTGTGTGCCTATTCTATTCATACTGTCACAGTGATTCTTACAGGGTTGTCTAACCCTTTTTAGTGTCTAATAAGAAAAATAAATAATAAAAAATACCGGAGGTATTATTCACAATACAAAACAATACAATGAGGATTTAACGTCCGGCACCTCACCGAAGGCGATGTCAGGGACGTCTCAAGTAGGCTAACTCTAACTCTAGACCCCAGGCTACTTCTTTTCTATTCGTATTTATTCATACATGACAGAACGCACATGCCAGTATGCTGCTACCATCACTACTATTCTAACTGACTCATTAATTGATTGATTAATTTAATTATTAACTAATTGATACCTTCCTGAGGTATACTAGCAATAATACTCAGAACCCATGCTACAATACAATATTAACTTACAATTAAATGAATATTTTGACGTCCGGTTCCTCACCCGAAGGCTATGTCAGGGACGTTTCAAGCAGACTATGCTTCTGTAAGCAGTTTTTTACCACTAGAACACACTTGTAAATACATTGACCGAAGAAAAAGAGAGATCCGAAACAGTTCAAATCTATTAAGCATGGAAAACAATCTGACATCGTTAACAGCATTACTCTTCTAATTGACTCATTAATTAATTAATTAATTAATTGATTAACTGATTGATACATACCTGAGGTATACTAGCTACTATACTCAGACTCCAGGCTACGGCCAGCATTACTCTTCCCCTACGATCAGCCGTATGAATAGAACACAGAGGCCTCGCTACGGACAGATATCTGTCCAGACTAATCACTATCAGTATAAACGATGACAGATAGAATCCAAACGCTCTGAAGAACATCAAAAGTCTACAGCTGACGTCATCTGCCTCCCAGGATACTGTCACATGCCAGCCAATCTCCAGAGGCATCATTATCAAGGACACGATGAGGTCAGCCACAGTGAGGTGCATGACGAAAAGATTGACACGTGTACGGCAGCCGTGGTAGCGCCATAACGTGAGAAATACGGTGAGGTTACCAAAAGTGGCGACCAGGCAAAGGATTGAGTAGGAGATGACTGACATTAGGTTGTCACCGTTAAATGTCATCTCTATTGGAAAGTATGTTGCCATCCAAGCATCGGTTGTGTCGGAGTTCTTTACATCCATTGATATTGATTTATGACTGTTTTCGTGCGTCAATGCTTTTGTTTTAATATTTCAATGGTAAGAATTAACCCTCTATCTAGCAAGAATATTCCCAAAAATTACGTGTTCTAGTAATTTTATAAAGAGACTTTTAAAGACCATCTATGTCATCTACAGAAAACAATAAGTCCACTCGTTAGCCTATATAAAGTATGAATGCTGTTATTGTCATTTATTTCATATTCATCTAATAAATTATGAATATGAAATAAATGGCAATAACGGCATGCTCCTTTGCTTTGATGATTCATAGGCTAAATAATTATAATTAAATAAATATAATTATTGAATATGCATCATAAAAAGAGCCACTGGTTAAGCGTCTACAAAACAAGTGCCACATCTTCTCGATTCGAATCCTAAGCCAGGACTCACTGATGTAGCCTCCGGCTGCGGCACTAAGGTTAAATTCTGCTTTTTGATTTAAACTTTGAGGCTCAAAAGTTGCACAGCTAATATATAATTGGAGAAATAGAAGATTTATACAGAATTCTATTGTTTAATAAGCCTACTTGGTTAAATATAATCAGTTAACTTTATTCTGTCTTATTCCAAACTTGAAATTTGTAAAAGTAATTCCTTTAATTAAAATTATCTTACTCAGTGGTAACCTAACGTGAAATTTAAATTAGTGATACATTCTTTTTCTGTGATGAAAACTCTTGTAGTGTCAAATAAAATTATAGGAATCACAGTAACTCTTCAAGTCGCGTCAACACAGAATTGAAATGGAGCAGGCAGTGGCTTGTATAGCGCAGGTGAGACAACGAAAAATCAGGCTGCATAGCTGAACTGATAATACAAAATCGGGATTTTTAAAACTGACTTTATTTATTTATCACATCGCACAATTATATGAAAGTCATGCAATCGAATCATAGAATGTGGGTGTGTGGATGTATGTGATTGGAGATATAGGCGACAAGAGGCACCTACATATTAGAGATGGGAAAGAATCCGAACCAGTTCTTAAGGAACCGAACCCGAACCCTACTTTTTGAACAACCCGAACCTAACCTAATCCAAACTTTCAAGGTAAACAAAGAATCCGAACTAGAACCGAACCCACCTTGCAAAGAACTCAAACTCGAACTAGAATCAAAAATCTTTGGTTCTTTCCCATTCAAGTATCTTATTTTTTAAATTATTAGGCTGGTTTTATAAAGTGTATCTGGCAACACATAGTGGCACCAATGTTTCTCCTAACAATGAACACATCCACACTTGATAGGCCTACGATCATTGTTCTAAAATCTAAAATATAATATGACCATGTATCTAAGTATAGGGTTTCAGAGTCTTCAGATTTCAATAGGAACAGTTTGGATGTATACTAATAATTTCCCAACCTACTAAATTTTCCTGTGAAGAAAATAAATGATTAGTCCTTAATGTTTCATTAATATAGTCCTTAGAGACTAACCATATTTTGAATTTGATTTTTAGTAACTGCTTGGTGCTTCACTTGTGGCTTGAAAGCCTTGGAACTTAAGGTTAATTTTAATTTTGTATCGTTTTATTCTGAAAACGTGCGATTTTCGTAACTGAAGCTACATGTATTCAATCAATCAATTGATGCGAATTTAAGGTCCATTACATCATCTGACGATGCCATCAGGGACGTTTTGACGATAACATCAGGGACGTTGTAACTTAATTTTACTGCAAAGTGCAACCTTAATGTAACCAATCTAACCTCTAGTAGATGCAGCTATGCTAAACATTTTATAACATAGCAAGAACTCGAACCCGAACCGAACCCACAATTTCTAAGAACCCGATCCGAACCAAACCTTTGAAGGTAAACAAAGAATCCGAAACTAGAACCGAACCCACCTCGAAAAGAACCCGAACGCGAACTAGAACCCAACGTTTTGGGTTCTTTCCAATCTCTACTACAAATGCCAAGTATTATAGACTACAATAAAAAAAATAAATGTAAGCACGGACTTCTCAATATTCGTATGAAATATTAATGTCGGCCAAGGCTATGGAGCTCTGATGCCTAAGCATCGTAAATTATTTTTAACTACCTAGTTAGACTTAACATCAGTAGGCATTGTCCTAAACTTATTTCTGGAAACTGTCCTACCTATAATATTGACAATGACAGTCAATGTTAAACTTGTCAACTCTCGCTTTAGTCGGTAAATGCCCAAACATCTGAATTTTTATATAAAATGAAGGTGTATTAACGCTGCGAAGAGAGTCATTATTTAAACTACAATATTATACAGTGCAATGCAAATAAACATTTCATAGATCCTTTATATGCAATAATATAAGTATCAGAGAGGCGCTTTATTAAACATTTTAGGAAAAAGTAGTCTAGCCTGCCGTAGGCCACAAAAGATGTGTTAAGTAAGGCCAAATCTTTCGGTTAGTCTGGAATTTGAGCGATTGTTATTTGTCTTGTACACAGAAGCGATGTCCCAGACCACTCTGACCTTCACTGCAGCATCTACGCTAGTCTCCTTTTACGAACACGTTTCGTTTTCGGTTGGTCTACTTTGTTAAATTTCCGGGAAAATTCAACAAAACGGTCCCAAATGAATACGTTTCTGCGAAGACTCTATGCCTATATCTAGTTAACGAAACTAGACCCGGAGAGTAAATAAAACCTGGATTAGTAAGATGCATTAACCTATGAAGTTTGTCGATCACAGGTTCAAGGGAATGGCTGCTGGAAACATTAGGATATCAATAATGTTATCCAGTAGGTTATAGGCGGAGAGAAGAATAAATGGATTATCCGTGTTTGTGTATTCTGTGTACATATATATTACATGCATTCTTCATCAATCAATTTTAATAACCATTACAAACCGATAAACCACATCGAAGAGATGAACTGTCAATAAGACTCCAGTCTAAACTAAAGAACTCGAATTACAAAGCCTAATGAAAATATCCAGGCATAATGTCTGCCAATAGTTTTGGTTTTTGATTGACTGTATTGAGTATTAACACGCGCAGTTGTTCAGTAGTTTCGATATCCTTAATATGCGTTCCTGATCCAACAAGAGAACCACTACATAGCTTAGCTATCTATCTATTAAGTGTACTGCCAAATGGCAGATCCAAGGTATATATTCTGAAACACAGTCTGCTATCACGCTCACTAGTGAACACTCCATCGATCATCAAGTTGATCCCATCAAAAAGGCTATACCTTTACCACACCACTAATGTAACCTTTATCTTGGGAATATATATTCTGACTTCAGAGGTGGTGTCCCGTTGCCCTCCTCATATTGAAGTATCTGCGTTAGACGGCTTTTACGAAACAAATGCAGTTTTCAGTTGGTCTATTCTCAAGTTTCCCGGATCCAACACGGGAAAGGCTTAACTATAGCAGCACTGATATTCTTCAGTCTAATTAAAAGAAACCTGCTCAATGTGAATATGCTAATTGCGTTGTTGTTGTTGTTTGCTGTCGTTGGGTTTAGCCTACTAAACTTAGATATTCATAACATATCAAGAGGATTCAACGTTTACCAAGGTACAGGCTTTAAGCGCTGGTTATGAAGATCAATCTACTTATCTATAATAGACCGGACTTTAAACCGCCATTTGATTTGATTTGATTTGAATAGCCTACATGTGACATTTTGTAATCTGAAATACGTAAGTTTAATTTGAAATAGACACAGACCTGTATATCATTGTTCTTTTGTGTTGCAATTAGCAGCTTAAATTAACATCGTACATTGTAGGTTACATTAATCTTTCAAACTGTGCCCATCTATCATATTTACAATTGAATAGGCAACTACACTGTGAGTAAAAAAATCATGTGCGCAGTCTTTAGCCCATAACTTTGGCATTTGTACACCGATTCGAAAAAGTCTTGCATAGTTAGAATCAGGATGAAATTTACCATAAGACATCGTAAAGTAATTTTGTTAATTACAATAGAAAATAA
>JAQFZF010002844.1:0-11948 GCA_034695365.1 Enchytraeus norvegicus
GGCCACGATTCATTCCATTCTTAATGAATCGCTTTTACAAAACCCACTGGGCTGTTTACACCCAGGGTAAAAAAAAATCAATCAATCAATCAATCAAGCACAAGCATCATCTGACAGAGTACAAACGTTTACACTGTGGTGAGAAACCGCACAGCTGTCCCAGGTATCAATCAACCAATCATTCAATCCATCAATCAATCAATCATTCAATCAATCAATAAATCGATCAATCTAACATTTGCTCAAGCGTTTATAACGTAGTTCAAAACAGCATGGCTATTCAACTAAACAATTAATTATTCGCAATGAATCAGTTAAGTCAATCAATTACTCAATCAATCACTACAGCTGTCCAAGTTATGTTGCTGTTTACTAGCAAATGTTCCAAGATATTCAGTCACTCATAATCCTGCAGTATTGTATTGTATTGCATCGTCATGGATGACGGTAGCACTCTAATGTTGTTTACACTTGCAGATGTTCTAGGATGTTCAGTCACTCGGCTCCTTTGGTATTGTGTTGTCATCAATGAGTATTTAACGTCCGGTTTCACTCCCGAAGACGATATCGGAGGCGTTATGGCTGACGGTAGCGCTCTAATGATAATATTATGCTATGCACGCAGATGTTCAAAGATGTTCAGTCACTCAGGGTCCTATAGTCAGCACATGAACCACCGGTACAAGTACTGTCGTCCTCTCGACTCCTTCAACCCTGACTCTGAACCTGACAGCAACACTGAAAGAAGCAGTCAGGACTTCACCGATATCATCTAAATACAGTCCCTGATGTCGTCGTCAGGTGATGAAATGGACGTTCAATTCAGTCATATATTGATTGTCAATGACTGAATCAGGATTATATCTTTAGAAATATAGTACCTGATGTCGTAGTCAGATGATGAAACTGACGTTCAATTCATATTGATTGATAGTTTCCTGATCCATTTGTTAAAGTGGTTTAAACGCTCGGAGATTGCGTCAAGAGATCGTGGTTCAAATCTGACTGGGATTAGCCTTGATTGAAAGACGATGTCGATATTAAAAGCGGCTTGAACACAACTTCGTGTTGTGATGAAGTTTTCCTTATTTGATGAAGTGTGATGTTTACTTCAAACTGTTTCGTAAATATTAAAATAGTCCTCCTGTTAGGATGCTCTTTTGGAATATATCTGTATTGCTGTGCAGTAGAACGATTGAATTTCTATTAGAAATCAGAAATTCAGAACTTAAAATAAAGTTTAATTTTTAGCATCTATACATTCAGCAAAGTATTCAAAGTATTATTGCGCTAAAAACATACAGACCAAACAAGCTCTCTTTATCAATCCTGATTGATCTTTATCAGTGTTACTATCCTTTTCATAAATTCAAATGTTATAAATGTTGTACATTTTCTATAACTTCAGCATTTTTGCCCTACAGTTATTTATTGGTAAATAGACTTATATTCCATGTCGTCGAATATTTAACTCTGGCATTCATATTAAATGAATTTCTTACTTTTACTATTACTTAATATGGTTTATATGCTTTTATTATTTTTGCTGCCCTGGATGAAATGACCGTGGGCTAAAGATATGATAAAGTTAGAGATTGTTACTATTATTGAATTGCATTGAATTTTATTTCACACGAATCAAATAAATAAGCAGAACATGTGCAAAAGTAGCTAGGAGTGCGAAATGGGACACAAAGGCCCGAAGGCCCTAACATGTACCCCTTAAATTATAATGTAGTATATATATTTATTTATAAACTGACATTAAATAATTTATTTAATCTCAGAATTTAGGACACTGAAACTCTGAATTTGTATAAATGTATGGCATAGGTCTACAATGCGCTTAAAATAAACTGGACTACGTATGTTCTGTTCAAAAATTATACACGTTTAAATTTAATTTTGTAGTAAATTTATGTTCTCGGAAATAGTAACACTAAGGAATAAATGATAGTTTAAATGCATGAAGTATTTATGAAGTGCAAATTTAGTATACCTCACCTATTAACCAATATTTTATAGGCATATATCATTGTTATTTTTGTTCGGTACTAATGTAATATATTATTTCTTTATGTACTAGTCATTTGTAAGTGGATTAAACAATTCATTTTTAAGTTGACGACTCGTATATTAACTTTCTACCTGTTTGTAACGCACAATCAACTTTAACCATTCTATAGTATGAACGACAGTGCAATTGCGTTAAAATTAAGATATTTTAAACTTGCGTTTTTATTTGTTTTGCTTATCAGTATTTTAGCAACCATTTTGTGTTCGTTTCCGCTGTGCAATTTCTTGTTTTAAATACAGTATCGTATCTATGCATTAATTTTTTTATAAACCTACGTTACAAGTCACAGCTAGATTTTGACTGAATTGTATATGCAAATTTGTTTCTAGATTAAACATATTAAATTTTGTTTGTTAGGACAGATTATTTACTTAAATTCAAAAAATACATGATGTACGGTACACACATAATAATGACCCAAGCATTTGTAAAAGTGCACATAAAATACATACTTATGTATTATTCTGGTATCTATACAGTCATGACTACAATACAACACATACGTATCTTTTGTACTGTACAAAACATACAGTACCTGTCTTATATACAATACATAGGCACACAATTATTATGTTAGCAATGTAATATTATATGTAAGAAATATGTTAGAATATACATCCTAAATATTTAATCCTTCAAGGTAATGTAAGCTTAAACATAATTTACTTGGATGTGAGTATTGTAAACTAGACCGATATGTTTTCAAGTATTATTAACCAGGTACTGACTTAATGTTTTGTAGGCCTATCTTGTTTTGTTAGCGTAAATTAGCCGTAGTATTGCATTCAAACTGCATCCAGCACTAAAGTATTATTCCTAGTTCATATTACTGTCATATTTACTTTTTCGTCTTCCGTATATTACTTCTAATTAATGTGTTCAAATGAATGACTTGTGGCACCTTTGCCATAATAAAACTTGCTGCTGATATTCTATGTGTGTTAATATGACATTGCTGGCTCGTTTTGCCTTTCTTGTGTTCAGAACTTTTTATAATTGTTTAATAAATGTTGTCATTTTTATCAATTTCTATCATCCACTTTTTAATTCTCCATGTTTTGCATTTATGATTCTATTCGACTGTCTTGAACATTAAGATAGTGGAGTAGTAGATTTGAGTGTGTTTAACGTCAAGGTTCAGAAGCACAAGGCTTCTTCTCTTCAAGATTGCTCAATACTACGATCAACTACGCTAAGTCAGTTCTCCACAACGTACTCGGCAGATTAGTACTGAGTTACAGTACGATACTAATTCAGTATTTTTACAATGGAACCAGAGAAGAAGAATTTTGATAGTGGTAGTTAAAGCTTAACTTAATATCGCCGTGTCATAACTGGATGATTAGCGACTTCCAAAACATAACCAACGACTAACATTTCTGCTAGTCTATACCGTATATTAACATTAAGCTCTGCAGCCAGAGTAATTGTTTGAATCATTATCATTATTACTATTATTAGAACCAATATTATCTGATATCGTCGTCAAATGATGAAACGGACGTTAGACCTGTATTGTATTATATTGTTGTATTGTATCTAATTGGCAAGCACAATAATAGTTTAGGTAGGTTGTAGTAGCCTATGTTTAACGTCAAGGTTTAGAAGTACAAGGCTTCTCTTCAAGACGGCTCAACACAATCCACAAACTACCGTCACAAAGATTGGTTTACGTTTATTATCGACTAGAGTCGACCTACTCTTTGGCTACTCAAGGTCTATTACCAAGCACCTTGTAGATCATGGTAATTTGACAGCTATCGATAATGGCACAAAGATATGACAGCATAGTTTAGTTTCCAATAATTTCCGAGTTGGCATATGCATCGATGACTGTGACGTCTTACAAATTTTATTATTATTATTCGTTGGATGTATAGTGCATGTGGGTTCTTAGAAAAACAATCCAATTTAGAACGGATTGAATCTTAGTCCGGCTATTCGAGATCTACAAGGCTAAAAGAGAATGAAATTACTATTAATATTATTATTTTTAATATGGGCGGTAATCGATAGTCGACCCCGTGCTAAAAACTTAGTTAAAATTAATTTTATTACGTTATAACAAGACGTATAGATAAATATAGCAGTTGAAATTAAACATGATATTATTATTATTATTATTATGATTTTTTTAAACATGCGTATCCTCATTACGATGACAAACGTTCGAATTACTATTTAATACTTTTATTATGTGTCATGTGTTGTATATCAATTTACTTGTAATGTTGCATGTGTGAAGCGATGGCCGACTTTTCACATACTTGTGGTTTATTTTAGAACGATTGTGCAAATGTCAATTAATGTAAAACATTAATGATGATAGAAGCTTCCATTAATGTCAAAGAATGGCATTATTACTCATAGCCTCATTAACCGATAGTGGCCTTTAGTTTGGAAAAAGTTATGATAGATAACTGAAATATGTACCAGGTACTGGAGAGCTGAACACGTTAAAAACATGTCAATTGCAAAGATTATTAATTAAACGTTATTAATTGTTGTAATTTGTTTTTAGAAATTATGGCAGTATGAGTAGACATTCAATGCTTTAAGCAATTTAAATTTTATGGATCCCAAAAGGCCTATCGACTTCAAATTCATGAAGATTTCTGATCTACGAATTTGTATGCATAAGTGTGTAAGTCTTACAGATATACAATTAGTGAATAAATGCATAGCATATAAATTGCACAACGCAAAATATATTTTGCTACTTTAGCCAGACTACAGAAATCCTCGTTTAAAGTAAATAATAAATTAAATTATGTAACCAGAGTAGGCCTAAATCATGCACATTGCATACTTATCATCCTTTGGCTTTAATTTTAAGATTGCAAACAAATAGAGTCTGGAAGGTTTGCAACTATAGTAAATATTACAAATCGAGAATAGACCTATAAAAAATATTTTTCCAGGTCTTGTTTTATGGTACTATGTAAGCATTTTCTTATTTTAGTTCTCACTGGTTCACTTTATGTTTTTAGTTTGTCAAATAACTTTCTTTCATCAATCAAATATCTAACCTTAACAAGAATGCTTATTTATTCATAAATTAATTTAAAAAAATCTATAATGGTTCGAAAGTTATCCGTCAAAGTGGCTAAAGTAGCGCTTGCTGGCGAAAGTAGTCCCATGCGACGGTAATATACATATGTATGCACAATACATGTACAGTATTATACCCTAATTGTATATACTGGATTATATGTGCTTATAGCTTATATTTTGATGGGATCAACTTGATGATCAATTGGGTGCTCATTGGTGAGCGTGATAGAAGACTGTGTTTCAGAAAATGTACCTTGGACCTGCCATTTGGCAGTGCACTAGAGGTAGATAGTTATCTACATGTGAAATCATTATGCACGTATATGTATGTATCTTTTAATCATGTGATTTGATTCACCAAAGTTAGAACCAATAGACGTATCTACATCTGTCGATACAGGTTTGCTGGAGCTCAAATTATATTGTTACTATTACATGATATTAGTTTTCTATTAACTTTTTAACCAATTTCGTAATGTGTTCAATTCTGTGTTTGAATATCATATAATTGAGCAGTGTTCTTTATCTTCCTATTTTAAGATTAATATAATCCTATTGTTTGATGAGCTCTAATGGCAAATTAATGAATTCATGATTTTTGTGGGGCAAATAACCTAGTTAGAAATCTGATGGAGTGAAAGTTAATTTTGTACTGAATTGAAAACCTGACATGTTCATTCACTTTTAGATTGCGTAGGCCTCTGTAGATAAACTTACACAATAAAAATTTAATTACCGTCATCTAAATGCATCACTCTAATTGTTTAACAGATGTAATTGGTTCATTCAGATTAACTAACTATTACTAGTGTCCATAATAAGGTCATTAGGCCCATATTGCATAAAAATGTTAAATAACAAATGAAATAGAAAATTAAGGAAAATATCAAATAAATTAGCGTTGAAAACGAGCTGCCTTGTACAAATATTGTTTTTCTGTGCCAAATCAATATGCATGTACATTTGTTATTAATTTTGTGTGGTTAATCTACCAGTTAGTATTAGTATAGCATTTTCTTGCTCGTTGTCAGAAGACTTTTGATGTGATTTCTTACTAGCAATATACGATTGAGAAGCCTTCTTTCCGTGTCATAGCATTATGCATTGTGCCCATGACTAGTTTTACTTTATTCGTTATTTTACCCCAGTCGTCTGTATAATATAGTCAGATATAGTAAATGTTTGTTGACTGTACGATTACATTATTGTATATTCGTTCCATATTTCGTATTCCAATTTATTAAATATTCAGAGTATCAGATTATTATGTTGTTCGGCTCTTTAATAGTGTAAACTATTATAAATTTAAGGCCTGCATGTAACGAAAAAACATTTTTCTTTTTAACGTCGGTTCCCTGCAAGCATGTATAAAAATGCACCTCGACAATTTTAACAATTTCTAATAAAACTTATTTTAAAATAGAACGTATGATTGTATTACAATCATACATTCTATTGACGATTGAATGACGTCAATCGTCATTCAATCGATTGACGATTGAATGACGATTATTTTTCATTTTCTTTTATTTTTAGCATTTTTGTCTATGTCACGGTTAGGGTTGGCTAATTTTCAACCCTAACCCTATTGACGGCTAGGGTTGGAAATTAGTCAACCCTAACCGTGACATAAACAAAAATGCTAAAAATAGAAGAAAATGAAAATTATAAAAATGGTAGAATGTGGTGCTTTTAGAACGATGCTCCCGGAGAAGTCAAACGGAGTAAAATCTCTGATGTGCAAGCGTTTAACTTTTTTATGCCCTACCGCAAATGATTCACAGTTTGATCGCAAGAGTACATTATACAAAAATGGTCTATTTGTTTGAAGAGAGTTCAAAAGTAAGAAATTAGAGACACTAATAGTAGCTGATAAGAAATATATATTATTATGAATACTGTATGCAGTGTTGATTATTTTTAACGAGAATAACTAATGAAATAACATATAAATATATTTGCGGGTAATGATAAGCTTAATGTAAGAAATCGTGAACTTAGAGGCTACGCGTAAATAAAATCCACACAGTTCGATCGTAAGAGTACAAAAAATGTTCTATTCGTTTGAAGACAGTGCAAAAGTAAGAAAAAAGAAACACTAATAGTAGCTGATAAGAAATATAAAAGCTATTTATCAAGAATTTTTAAACTGTGACTCCAGCTTAGACTTTTCAAGGCACTCTATTTAAAATTTAAATTAAATTAAATATATTTTATATTTCTTGCAAGACTTGCACGCATCCTTAATTTTACACTGGAGAAAGTAACGAACTATAGATCTACAGTATACACCGTTATATTTGACAAATTAAGAATATTATATCTTATTTAAGTGTACATCTAGTATCAAAGAAACACTACTAACGTATAGTAATTATTGTGTATTAGCCAATAGCTGAAGTAGCTGAATTACTTAGGTACCTAATAATAAAAATATTAACTTGAATGCAGTCTATAATATGCAGTCTATAATTATGCAGTATAATTATAACGGAGCAGAATTTTATCGTTATTTGTCGACATAACATCGGTTCAATATCGCTTAAACTTTAAACCTTTGCGTATCTGTCAATCAATCTAATCAATTCAAAGGTAACGTCCGTTTCATCAAATAACAACGACATCAGGGACGTCTCCAATAGAATTCGAGCAACCAGACTGTCCACCCAAATAGAATTAGTAAATACAAATACTGCAAGAAAAAAGCACAGTGCAGTTTCAGATTACCAGTAAACCGAGTGATATGAATAAATGATTTAATTCATTATACAATTAGAGAGGCAAGTGTTTTAGCCCATGCATCCACGTGATTCTTCTGCTCCAGTTCATCCGGGTTCTGCCCCAGTCCGAACAGTATGTATGGTGTGAGGACGTTCAGGGATATGGCTCGCAGTATGTCATCCTGAATACATTACACAGTCTTGATTAAACAATCAGCAAATTCCAGTTAAGAACAGATTTTTATGAATTCACCAAACATGGTACCAGATCAAACCAAAACAAATAAAACATAAGGATGAAAATAGAAAAAGAGCACAAAATAGACACACTAATAAGTAGTAGGCTACGATGCCAACCATCACGTTGGCCTGGCATTGAAGAGTGTTCTGCTGACCAGCGAGTTTGCTTGAATTTAGCAGTAGTGGCCAAGAAAAATTGGATAATTCCTAGAAATTATGCTATTTCTAGCATAATTCCATCTATTCCAGATTTTCTATAAATATAGAAAATGTAGTATTAACTTAATTTTTTAATTTTCGACAAATTACCAACTTGTTTGTCAGTCTAATGTTCATTATTGAGCGTGACAGCAGGCTGTGGATATGAATGTGTACATTTGACTGGCCATTGGAAGAACACTAGGAAGATATAGGCTAATTGTTCAAACAAGAATTTGTATTTTTTATTTTCAAACCTGAATGGCTGACAGAAACGGTAGTCGATCGTCTGACACTTTTGCAGAATCTGTTGTTACCAATAGCACCGCCTTCTTGCCCTAAACACAAATAAATTTTCTCTCTGATATATGAGCTACATGATGTAGGCCTACTAGCAAGCATGACATTGCCTGCGGGTGATGTCGGCTACTTAACCACAATTTTGTAACTCTAGTGTAATTAATCTTATATCATAAACAGACTCAAAAGCTCATTTACTTCCGCTATTTTTATGGGGAGTTCATAAATCTGTTAGCTTAAATATCTATTGGATTTCGTCTCAATGTTTTCAAACCCAAAAATAATTATATAGATATCCACTTATAATTGTTAGGTAGACCTACATATCTTAATTTAATATTTTTTATGATGAAATTCACCAAGCACCCGAAAATTAGTCGTCCAGTTAATTAACTTACCTATATTAAATAAAGAACAAAACGGTCATTATTATAATAATGTTTGGCTTGAAAGGTTCCACACATGCATTTACGCACATTTTGGTACAAATTAAGAAAATAACGAGCTGGAGTAACAGTAGCACAATGTCAGTAACTGGCAAACCTTAATCAGTGACCTGTCGATGAAGTTACCATCCCCATGGATCAGTGTTCCTTCAAACCAAGATTTTAAAGCTGCTGGCGGACTGTTGAGTATTGGACGGAAGTGGAACACGACGAAATTCGCTTCCATTAGCTTCTTTCTTTCACCCTCGAAATCTGACGTACATGAATATGAAGAGTATTCACAAATATCATCGAAAAGGATTTTACTTGTATTCTCATCAGCACAATGACAATATCATGCTCCACATGATAGCTAAGATTAAAATAATTAGAGAATTTAACTCCTCATACCTTGTCCTTAACCCCTACGACCGAAGGTAATAGGTAAAACTAGGCCGTCTGTCTACATAGATATTAGGCCTATAGAGTAACAGAAAACAACGAAAAACTAACAAACTAAACTTAAAAAAATTAAGTCTTAACCTAATTGGGCCCGTCTAAGACAGTATCATTAGATACGGAAACAGAGGTTAAACTTAGCTATAACTTTTAGGTGATGTAAAGATAAAGCCTTGTGATAGGATCAGCTTGTTGGCCCATGGTTTCCTCATTGATGAGCTAGATGTGAGTGTACAAGAATTTGTGCAAAAGATCTATCACCAGGACGACAAGTAACATTTCAGATATAATCCCAGCTAGATACAGATCGACGTCCGTAACATCGCCTTCGAGTGAGAAATGATAGTTAAATGCATTGACAATTGTATTCTGGTGGTATAAAAACGCTTGCAGTTGCATTGTCTGCTTGAAAAGTCCCTGACATTGTCTTCGGGCTAGGAACCAGATGTTTAGGCCTAATCCTCCTTGTATGAAATCCTCATAGTATTGAGAGAGCAGCTTTCATACCTGGAGCACCATGCTTGTCTCGTGGCACGTTATGAGCGTCAGTATAGAGAACTTTGTGCCCCTGTGCCTCCAGAGTCTTCATAGAGGCGTACCTCAAGGTAGAGTCTATCCCACCCTCAGGCCTCACAGCACACACTATGAACGCTGTCTTCTGGGCTGGGAGCTTATTATCAGCTGTGCCCGCCACTTCTGTCACCTTCGTCACTGTCACATCCTTTGTGACAGTCACATCAGAAGGTTTAGTGACAGTGACTGACACAGCAGCTGCAGGCTTCTCCTCCTTTGTCACACTTTTCTCTTGCTCAATCGATGTTGATACAACTTTCTGAACAGTATGATCCACTTTGACTTCGACCTTTTCTTCTATTTTCTTTTCAATTTTCTCTTCGACCTTCTTCTCAATTTTCTCTTCAATTTTCTGTTCGACTTTTTCAGCGATTTTTTCCTCAATTTTCGCCTCGATCTTTTCCTCTATATTTTCGGCTACTGCTTTTTCTTGTTTCACTTCTACTGTGAGTTCGACTTTTTTCTCAACAGTGTCTTCTACGTTTTCAGCAATACGCGTTTCTACATTTTCCTTCAACTTTTCTTCTATTTTGGTCTCAACTTTCTCTTCCACTCTTTCTTGTACTGCATGGTTAACTTTGGCGTCTATTCTTTCTTCGATTTTAGTTTCAACTGCCTTTTCAATCTTTGCGTCCACGTTGGTGGTTGCAGAAACAGTAGTAGATTCAATTTTTACACCATTGTCGACTCCGTTGACTTCCTTTGATATTTCAACCGCTTTGTTCTCTATCTAAAACAATACAATAATGTTGAACTTAAGTAGGTTTTACGATATTTATATTAAATTTTACGATATTGACATTAAATACTCTTTGTGACTTAACAAAATATTATTTCTATTGATAAGGAAGATCAAGTAAACCCGTATATTATTTTTAATCGTCAATAAATTATAATTATTGTGATTGTGTTTGAATGCGGTCAATCGCTTGATTTGTAATCTTGTTTGAATTAACTGTTAATTAAATATTAAACTTTTATTAAATTATAATTATTATAGTAGATATCACCAACTCGTGAATATTACAGGCAGAAATGAGGCTACATTTGTCGCCTTCATTTTATTGTCGCCTTCATTTAACGAAAAATTAACACTCATTATACAATCTATACATGTGCAGTAGACGTGAAATGAATGCAAAGGCCCGAAATGGTTTCAAGTTTTAATGTTTAGTGGTATTCCTACCTATGGAATACACATGGATGGTATTAGGTTAAATAGAGTGAATTGTATAAAATTTCTCGGCATTTACATTGATGAACATTGAAATTTGAAGGAGCATGTGAATTTCTTGATATCTACTTGCACACCATCAAAGGTATGACGTACAGTCGGTGTGCCTATTTACCTGATTCGTGTAGAATGAAGCTGTACTTTTCATTAGTCCACACTAGATTACAGTATGGGATAGAAGTGTATTGCATGACTAATAAGACTATAATTGAAAGTTTGCAGGTTGCTTGTAATCGTGTACTCAGATCTTTTCAATGTGTTAGCCGCTACAGTAGTATTAAAAGCCTTTATAATACGCATGCATCCCTATCAATCTCATTATTGGGTAATTTGTATATTGGTAAGTTAATTTATAGGAGTCTTTATGACCAAAATCGGCAATATAATTCTACTTCCACTTTATTTCAATTAAATAGCGCTTTGCCACAATTATCCCACTAGAATAAGCTCTACGAACTATCTGTATAAAAAATCGAAAAAAGCTTTCCTATCATCGTATGTAAACAACGGTTGCTCTATATGGAATCAAATTCCTGTGACTATTAGAAATAGCGCAACAGCTTCTACATTCATATATAATTATAAAAAGTCTTTGTTTGATAACTGGTAACTCTTTAATTATATCTTCGCACTTTTTCACGTTTAATTGCACCTTGCGTTTATATTTT
>JAQFZF010002845.1:0-11945 GCA_034695365.1 Enchytraeus norvegicus
TAACAACAAACTCTTTACGGTTTTCACATTTTTCCTATTCAATATTAATTGATGTATTTTATTTGTCACAATTGGATTGTATATAACTGCAATGTTATGGTTTTCAAATTAATAACTACCTAAAGTAAATAACCTGGTAATTTCTTCAAAATGAATTACTGAATAACTAAGCCAAAGTTATAATAATGTTATAATTAAGCCATAATAATAATACACTCTGTCCGGAAAAAAACCAATCCACTAACGAAACCTCCATAACGTCGTCAAAATTCAAGCTGTTAAAATTTCAAATATTTTCAGATTTTCTAGAGGATAGAATTTGACATCTTTAGTAGAACCTCAGAATTTAGTAGAAAAATATTTATAACTGAAACAGTTATATAGAGTTTCAATGAAACAATCACAAAGAATAATTAGCCTAGCTTATTCACATAGCAGTGGCACAATGTTTAATGAATGAATCAGCATAATCCGGATTTAATCAAGAAGTACGAGTGACCATCAAAATCATCTGACCTCAGTCTTCTCTACTACCACGTACCACGTCTGGAGCAATATACTTGAGCGGTACAAAGGGTTAACTACAAAACCAACCAACAAGGCTGTACAAGTCAGGACTTGTGCTGGAGGCAATCTGGGTAGACTTGCCACAAGAGGCTATCAAGTTGGAGGTAAGATGTCAAATGATCTGTTCCAAACTAGGCCTATCTTAAAATATTTAGATGCAATCTTGAGTTTCGACGTGGTTATTGAAATATCATTTGAGGGTTGGTTTTTTTTGGACAAAGTGTACTAAACAGTAGTGCATGGTACGGTAGTTGAAATGATTTATTAACAAATCATCATGACAGACGCACAATCTTGCAAGCTAGAATGCACATATAATAACATTAATAAATAAACATACACGATGTTACACATTACAGAACATTAAAATCCGATAATATATTGAGATTCAGTTTAAATATCCAATGGAGAATAAAATTGAAGGGCAGGAACAAGATCAAATTAATACAGGAAAAAGCTGGCAAACCTTTAAATCTCGGAAGAATCTCTCGATCTCTTCCGATGAGATGTCATACGGAAGGTTTCCAAGGAAAGCAGTGAACGGTGGAATGCAAGGAATGCGAGACATGTCGATATCTGGGTCGCGCGCTGACCGCGGGGCAGTTGGCAACCCTGCCCTGGCTTTATTGATTGATACTTTAGTCAAACCAAAATCTAAATCATCTGCATGATCAATCAATCAATCAATTAATCAATCAATCAATCTATAACTTAAATTATTACACAGTCAGTCAATAAATCAATCAGTCTATTAATCAAGCAGCCAAATGAACAGAAGCTAAAAATAGCGCAAAATAAATTTTAAATGATTTATTTGTACATTTATAAATCAATTAATTAAATGATCGTTCAGCGCCAGGCTGTTAGATGAAGAAAGTTAGCTTAGTCAATCATTCAATCAGTGCCAATATTAAGTTTGTTTTGTTATATGACTATGACATCAGGGACATCTCCAACAACATTTGAACTACAGGCCTGCCAACACAAAGAGAACTAGCAAATAGCTGCAAGACGCAATAGCTGCAAGACAAATCATCTAAGTAAAAAGTCAATCAATCAATCAATAAGCCTATTAATCAATCAGTCAGTAGAAAATAAAATTATGTGAATGCACCATAGAATAGAAATAGATCGTACCGTTGACCATGATTTGGTTTTCCATCTCATCCGCCCAGCTGATTGGTTTAGATGTTGTGGCCATGACAACTGGATCATCTCCAAGAAACTCCTGCAGACTAAGCTGTTTGCCTTTTCCTTTCTTTCTATCTGCAAAAATAAAAATAAAGTACTGGTACTGAATATTTAGTAATAACATTAGTCGTATTATGCAGATCTATGACACTTAAAGAATTGGAAAAAAATGGACTTGGGGAGAATTATATCTCTTCACTCGCAGCATTTGATAGCTATTAGGGATGGACAACACATTGTAACAGAATTTTAACAACAACTTCAAAACTCCAGCTAGCAATTATCAATTGATAATTCAACGTCTGTTTTCTCACCCGAGAACATAGTCAGGGACGTTCCAAGCGGAATTTGCAACTACAGACAGCTTCGGACCATCAAAACACTTCTGAAAAAGCAAAAGCCGAAGAGAAAGCCAGAACAGCTGCTGTACAGAACAGAGAAAAAGTAGCCCAAACTAGATGGCACTGACACAAAACATAAACATTACTAATTATCGTGCGTAAAACTTGATAACATTCGTCGATTTTCGTGCAGATCAGAAGCATTTAAAGTATCGGCGAAATCTCCTATCTCTCATCATTATAAGCAGCAACTAGCAGTAGCAATGCACTTACTATTAGCCGATGTAGCATCAGCAGCTGCTACATCTTCCGCCATCTTTATTTATTATTATTTGTTTACATCCAGGGCTTTAACTGGGTCGTCGTGACCTAGATAAATATGTTAAGTTCGTATGCAAGAAGAAGAAAAACAGACAAACACATGAAAACACATGACAAGAAAATTTTGGCAATAAGAAAAACAGAAAACTTAGAGATATTAGTCTATAAAAATTAATTATACTAATTTTGTTATTGCGAATTTGATAAAAATTCTCCTATTTAGAGAAAGTGCGCCGAATACATAGAGGTCTAACAAATCTTAACCAAAGACCTTAGCCTACAATAATATGTATAATTATATACATCTATTAAGACCTTATGTCCTTCATATCTTTGGTTTTAACAATATATTTCTTTTCTATAATTGTCGATGTTGCTGTTGGAGATTAGCCAACTCGAAGTGTTTACTGTTTAGGCCTATTGTAGCTAGGCTAGTCTTACTAATTTTGGCACAATCAATTGAATAACATTCGACGATTTAAAAACAGTGATGGGCACTTAACTACTTTTCAGTAGTTGGAAAAGTTAGTGCCTAACTACTTCTTCAACTACTTTTCCTGTCTAGCCGAATAAGGGCACTTTTCTACGTATCAGGTGTTTTATTCTGTAGTAGACCAAAAAAGTCCACAAC
Source organism: Enchytraeus norvegicus (assembly GCA_034695365.1). Lineage (NCBI taxonomy): Eukaryota > Metazoa > Annelida > Clitellata > Enchytraeida > Enchytraeidae > Enchytraeus > Enchytraeus norvegicus. Next base: position 3,052 of record JAQFZF010002845.1, read on the forward strand.
AGCAATGCTAAAGATGTTTAGATGTTAAACTTGATTAATTCAGGTATAACTATAGGAATTTGATGGTATTCGTCGATTTTAACTAAAACTGCCTGAGATAAAGGAAATTTTCTATCTCGCTCCATTATAGGGCCTACAGATGACCCTTCATGAATGGATTCAGGAAAGCGCTCCAATGTTTACATTGGAGAGCTATCCGGTGCTCTGCCACGTGACATATTAAAGACACGCATTCCTACACAGTCTACAGCTTCGCTCATCAATGAACACATCATATACAAATCAAATAAATTGATCGAAATTTCTAAGGCTTTCCCTTTACGAAAGCTATAGAATCATACCCCAAGGAAAGCAGGAGAAAGGAAAGCAGGAGATTCAAGGAAAGCAAGAGTTTCTGAGGTAGTGTCCCATTGTTTTCTTTCGATGACTGCGTTAGTCGGTTCTACGAGACACACATCTTTCGATTGGTCAATTCTCAAGTGTCTCGGATCCAACAGAAGAAACAGGGAAGACAATGAATTTAATTGTAATTTAAGGTCTAAGTGATATTGAAATAAATTTTATTAGGTACCGTATTACATATAGAATTTATAATAAATCATACTGCTGCACCTGGCGTTTATAGCTCCTCAGAACTAACTAGTAGGCATGTCGAACAGATGGACCGATTTACAGCATTCATTGTACTATTTAATATATTGAATTTGATAATGGACCAATATGAGTGACTTTTGAGACTAAAATTTAATGTGCGCTTACATTGATCATAATTATTTACAATAGACTTTTTTGGCTAACTACTTTTGAGTAGTTAAATTATTCTGGTAGTTAACTACTTTTGAGTAGTTAAACTACTGGCTAACTACTAACTACTTTTGAGTAGTTAAACTACGTAGTTAACTACTTAGTAGTTAACTACTGCCCATCACTTCTAATTACAGAGTCTCATCTTAAATTTCTTACTCGTTGTTTGTTTATTTAACATCGTCAGGTCAGGACAAACCAACGGGTATGTCTTTTCGTAGGTACTGGGCCCGGCCAAATCTTCAATTTAGTTTTGTAACCAACTACTTTGAAACAACACAGGTTACTACCAGAGATCGACTGATATTGGGGAGCGGGGAGGCAGGGGGCCATAGACCACATCGAATTATAACTTATTATTAAATTTAACCCTTTCAAATATCAATTTTGAATCCTTGGACCAACTCGATTTGTCTCGAGTTAACCTTAAGTTAATCTCCCTCGAAATAAATGCATGTTAAAGCATTTGTTCCCACCGTCAAAATTCTTAGAACTTATTCTTAGATATAATAAAGGGATTACATGCTCAAGAGAAGGCTATAGCCAAAATGTTTTTGGGATAGGAAACGATGGAATGCAAGAGCTGATCGGGCTGGGGCAAGGTCAACTGAAGGAGGACGTAGGAGAGAGAGAGAGAGAGAGAGAGAGAGAGAGAGAGAGAGAGAGAGAGAGAGAGAGACTCTTAGCCGGGTTTGCTCCCCCCCTCCCAACCACAGAAACGTTCCGGCGCCCCTGAACTTAGCATAATATGAGATATTATCAAAGGTTATAATTATGGTTTAATACTTCCTGCTACGGGCCTTGAAAGTTTTCTGGAATGTGTCAATCTCTGGTGACTGAAAATGACTGCAAATTGTGATTTGTTTGTATCATTTCTTTTAAACAGAGCTCAGTAGTATGAATTCCTCAGCAGCCTTGAAGAAATTTAATGCTCATGTAATAATCTAACAGCTTGCATCATTTAATAAACCGTTATCTTAACCAAGTCTCAGAAGCTCTTTGAGCAATGAATGATATAAAAAATAAACGGTTTAGCCTGCCATATGCCGAAACCGATGTGGCTAAGAGATCTCTGCATGTCTGTAATTTGTGCGACCAAAAGGTCAAATATTTGGAAATCATGACTGAGACCACTCTGCCGTTCACAGCAGCATCTGCGCTAGTCGCCTAGCACGAAACGTGCAGTTTTCGGTTGATCAAAACTCAATAATCTCAAATTTCCCTAACCCAATACGGGATATAGCATGGCATCGTTGTCAGATGATAAAATGGACGTTATACAGATATTGTTGTATTGTGTATATCTCTAGGACATAGTCTACTGCAATAACGAGATTAGCTCAGTTTGGTTCTTTTAGGAAGCAGGCTATCATGATTTTCCATAGACTTTTGTGCTTTGTTGAACGCAGCATGCGCAGAACAAGTAGAATGAAGTAAGCTTAAGCGGAATTTAATGAAGAAAAAAAATTATGAATGAATTATGAATGAATGAATGAATCAATAGCTGAATGAATAAATGCAAAGACAGAATTACTGAATGAATGATTGATTGAATGAATGAATGAATGAATGAATGAATGAATGAATTTATTTCTGTATAAATTACTTAATTAATTACGTCAATTGGTTTATTATAATAAAATTGAGCTACCATTTAGATAATGGAATAACCAAGGCCGAATGGATGACTTGGTAGAAGAGATACGCATATAGAATTGGATATAACAGTTTAACGTCGGTTTCCGATTCTCAGAATGATGTCTTGGTCTTGGGCCTATAATAAATATTATTCAAAATACATATAATTGTATTGAAAGGAATGAGAAGAGCAGAATAATATTGACGATAAAGCATGAAAATATTTATTAACTTTTTATAACATTAATATATTTGCAACATTTTCGCTTATTCAGTGTTTTCGAGAACAACTTCTAGATAGTTCTAATGTTCTCGTGATCCCCGTAGGCCTATTATAGGCCTAAACTTAATGTAGGCCTACGCATGTGGTTGAATTCAGGTCATACTTCAGGCTTCTATTAAGTGTTTTTCTTTCGTTATTGACGCCTGAAATTACATCCTCCCTACAGAATTGTTTTATTTTTAACTTCAGAATTGATACAAAAGTGGTCCACTAGCAATGTAAATTTTGCACTTTTACCAGGGAGCGGGTGCGGTCAAATATTTCACTGAAAATGCCTACAGAAAATTTAAGAGAGTCCATCATTAGTAAGATGTCGGGCTTTCGATATGGAAAGGGCTCCTACCCCCTCTTGAAGATCTGAATAATAAAATCACCATATAAAGGCTCTGTGCGGTTTTAATTCTTTTAATTATTACATAATATGCTTTTTAAGACAAATCGGATCCGACCCCCCTGCCCTTTTGAAATTGCCTAAAGAGTAGCTACAAACACTGGTCCTACCAAAATGACGATATTCCCCATGTCAGGACCAGGGACGAGACTAGAGGAGGGGGGGGGACAGGGGGGGGGGTTTAATTACTTCGGTGATCAACCCTCCAAATCTCTCAAACCTCGCTGACAAATATCTAAAAAAGTGCGTGGATTAAAATCCAAGCCCCCACCTGTAGAAATCCCCCCATTACAAGACCTTAGTCAAGTCCCTGGTCAGAACGCATTTCCGTTCTAGTAGACTGATATTTTGTTAGAGGAAGCCCGGTCACGCATGAGTAAGCAGACAATGCTTGTGGTAGCAATACAGTAATCAGCTGTGATGTCGTACAAGAAGAGCATTGGTAAAGTGTGCACGAGTTAGGTTACTATAATACATTGGTAAAGACTAGAAAAGTATCGAAAATTATTAATAAATAATTCCAGTATATATTACATTATATACATTTTCTTTCTGTCTCTCTCTCTCTCTCTCTCTCTCTCTCTCTCTCTCTCTCTCTCTCTCTCTCTCTCTAGTGCACTGCCAAATGGCAGGTTCAATGTACATATTTAGAAAATAAAATGAGAAAATCGGAATAAAAAATAAAAATAAATTAAATAAATTAAAAAAAGACATGCTCTGGCGACTGCACAAGCTATCCGGAGTTGGAATCGAATCCCGGCTGTCTCACAGTTCTCACCACCCGGCGAGATTAATAGCAAACGATATGATGATGATGATAATAATTATTGAAGTTATTATTTATTTATTTTTATTTTATTTTTATTTTTTAATGCCCTGGGTGGTAAACGACCCTGGGTTAAAAATATGACAAAATTGATTTTAATACGTTAAAAAAAGAAGTATATATAAAAAAAGCATTTAAAATTTATCTCTTGTACTCTGGAATGCCATGTCGCTGAAAGGCCTCGGAAGCATATGGCGTTGTAGCGTTGAATCGCCACGGACAACCGCTGCCACAGAAAGGACTTTTCGCGGTTGTCGCCGGTGATGGCATGGGTCATCCTGCCAATGTCATCTATCAAGTCGGTGCCGGCAGAGTTGATGGGATATTATTATTATTAGTTTATTTGTTTTTAAATTGCCCTGGGTGGTAAACGACCCTGGGCTGGGTGGTAAACGACCCTGGGCTAAAATAATTATTTTTAGCCCAGGGTCGTAATAATAAAATAAATAATAATTTTATTATTATTATCATATCGAACGGTATTGATTTCGCCCACAAAAGAGAAGAATAATAAAAATCTAACTTTTGTTTCCTCATCCAAGGATGATGTCAGGGACGATTGTTATTATAACTTAACTCGGTTAAGCGTGAGACTTTACGTGCCTTCAAGCCTACACACGACATAGGCTCTACTATAATGTCAGCACTGGCATGTAGCCTGTAGGTGGTACAATGGTTCCTTGAGTAGACATGTACTAGTGAAGTAATTACACCGGTAGAGATTGTATGTCAAACCACGTAAGATAGTGCTTTCCTAGACTGGTGGTAATGACTCGTGAGCTCAATTATGACTAAAATAGTTTAGAGCCTAGGGATTATTAGTGGAAAAATGTCATTTCCTATGACGTAATATTACATTAGTGTTTGTTTGCAATGAATTAGTTGATAACATGCCTGCTGTTATGAATGAAAGAGAGATTAATAATTTGGGCTACCAGATTAAGATTTCATTCGTTGACTAGTTACCGGTGGTATTTAAATGGCAAGTGTGAGAAACTTCAGGTTAATTTAACGATATTAAATTCGTTGAATAATTTGGGTCAATTGAGACTGGGTTGGCGTAATAGTAAAGTGTTAGTCTCAGAAGAAGGTGATCATGGTACGAATCCCATGTCAGTCAACAAAAGAATGATCCCAGGGTGTCTGGTAGGTTTATCGTGAGCCTGCGCTAGTGACATTGACGTTCTATCTTCAATAAAATTCAATACAATGAAGATTTAACGTCCGGTTTCCAGGGCGATATAAGGGACGTCATCTATTGCAAAGATCCGATTAATCATGGAGTGGTATAAATAATTACACACAAAGAAACTAAGAGAGGAAACTAGCATGTGCGTATGTCATGTGTGCAAATTATACGAATAACAAAAAAGAAATTCATTCAGAATAAATTGTCCGAGTTAGTTATCAGACTGATCGAGTTAGTGAAGAAAAGAATTTGATTTGCCAACTAATCAAATTCTTAAATTATTTAATACTTCCAGACTGCTCAACTAACTGACTGACCTATTAATTAACGTCGCAGTTTTAATTGGAATATCAGATTCTATCACTGTAACTAAAGTTAACTGATTGATTGATTAAATGATTGAATATAATTATGTTTGAGTTAAAGGTAAGGACGAGACCAAGTTGCTATAAAAATGATTCATTAGAAGCGCCATTGATTGATTGATTGATTGACTGATTGATTGATTGATTGGTTTAGCCATTATGATAGACTGGTTGATCAATAAATAAAATGGCGGAACAATTAATGCATTGATTGCTTGATTTTTGTGTTAGATTTCACCGACTTGTGAATAACAAAAAATTATATTTGACACCCTTATTAGCCGACTGACTGATTATTAAATTCTGGAATGCCTCTAAATAAACTGTTTCTTTAAAGCTTACATAGCTAAGCCTATGAATTGAATTTTCTCTCATTGAACTTTATCTCAATTGATTTACTGATTGATTGATTGAATGATTAACGACATGGCGTTGGAGGTGCGGACGGGCCCACGACGCTTCATAAAATGGTTCATCAGTGGTGCCATCGTCATTTTTATCACAATCGTCACTGCTCTAGTCTACAATAATTCATACTCTCAGTCTCAATTTAGTATGAACTATAATCCCGGAACCGGACCCTCATCCTCTTTATCCTACCCTAACCAGGACCGGCACCGAACCGGGGAATTTGGAGTCAACACCGGAATTGGAAAAGGAGGTGTACCGGAATCTCTTCAGAGGGAGATAAATGAGATAGCAGGTTGGCCCCCGGAGAATGTGCCCATAAATGGGCGCCCTCTGGGCATGAAACAGCTTCTGAAGCCAGGGAGAATACCCCCGGATGTTCATTATATCTGGTGCGGGCGACGGTGGTTCGAATTCAAACATTATTTGAGTGTTAAGAGCGTGCTGAAAGCCGTACAGCCGGATAAGATCTACATACATTATGAGCATCCTCCGGAGTACGATAGGGTATGAACTTAGCCTTTATTATTAATGTTTAAAAGTTACGAGAGCTTAGCCTTTAATATTAGTGTCTAAACTAAAAGAGATACAGATTAAAAAATTAGTATCTCTCTCTCTCTCTCTCTCTCTCTCTCTCTCTCTCTCTCTCTCTCTCTCTCTCTCTCTCTCTCTTACCGTGAGTGCATTGCCTAACGGCAGGTCCATTCTGGTCCATGGCATATAACTTTATAATTCTATGCCATATTATCACTGAGATAATTGTTTTTTAAAGTATGTCTCCTTATCTTTCTTCATTGGGGATGTCACGTGTGAAAAGAGTCTGATTCGTATTGACCCTTGTTAGTAATTAGATGATGAAATCGACGTTAAGCCTGTAATGCATTTGTATTTGCATTGTGCTGTATACCACTGTACTATTGTACACTATTGCTTTCTCGTCGGTCTATGCATTAGTAAGTGTGTTTCTGGTGGTATAGAACTGCTTGCAGTTGCATAGTCTGTTTGAGACGTCCCTGACATCGCCTTCGGGTGAGGAACCTGACGTCATTGTATTGTATTGTATTGTATATTACTGTTGACAGGTCTACTACAATCGGTGGATAGACAATCTCAAGCACGAATACGCCTGGCTCATAATGAGAGATATGCAGGGTAGTGAGAGACAATTGTATTGAATTGTATTTTACTGTATTTTATTATACTGTATTGTATTATATTGTATGTATTCACAGGTTTACTACAACCAGTGGATAGACAATCTCAGGCACGACTACCCCTGGCTCATAATGAGAGAGATGCAGGGAAGTGAGAGACAATTCTGCCTGGAAACTGATCGCACTTCCAAGGTGGAGATGATCGCTCAGCTGCTGAGCCATGAAGGTGGAATGTATGTGAGTGAGAATACATTCGTGCTGAACTTTGACCCTGATGACAGGTCAGGAGATTTTGTGATGGCCATGGAACCTGCTTCTACAGATGGTTATATGATCGTGTCACGTGGGCTGATACATGATAATCATACGCATATTCAGGTAAATAATAATAATAATGATAACTCTGCAAGTCTGGAATTTTCAATACCAATTGGTTAATCCACCATTGAATGGCGCGTGGAGTGGAGGGGGGGGGTGGTGGGTGGGGGGCGAAGTCCCCTCCAAAATTTTACCAATTGGTCAATCCACCATTGAATGGATCCACCATTGAATGGCGGGAGCTGAGCCCCCCCCCCACACACTCACAAAATGAGGGGGGTGGGGGGTGCCCCCCAAAAAAATCAGAATTTGTTAAATGATCTGTAGAAAGCCTTTATCAAAGGCCTTTTCACTAGAAATAATGAAGTGAAGATTGACGTTCGTATTCTCATCCAGGGATGATGTTAGGGATGTCGAATCAATAAGTCAATCAGTTAAGCAATCAATAATTCTTGCCTTGAGGTTGTTGTTTATAGTATCACTTGTTAGAGTTATAATAATTGCAGTAATAGCATCACACGTGAGATCAATACAAAATTACAAATATCAATTAATTACTAACGGTGCAGATATATAATGATCAAAATAAATAGAAATAAATGAATAAATGGTGCTCATGTGCTGACCGTTAATGCCTAGCAGTCATTCAGGTAAATCAATCAGTCAGTAAAGCAATCAGCCAATCAATCAATCAATGACACGATTTTGTGATGAAAATGTAACCCACTACCACAGATAATTATATGATAGTGTCACGCGGGCTGATTTATAGTAATCATACGCATATTCAGGTAAATCTATTAGTAAAGCAATCGCTCAATTAAAAATTCAATTAATCAATTAATCAATCTGTCAATCAAGAGATTACTGCAAATATATATAACAAAGATTGTTAGGACGAGGTGTAAGACATCCCTGATATCCCCATCGTATGAGGAATGGACATTAAAACCTCATTGCTTATTTTGCATTTTATTTTAGCATTTTTATTATTTTTCTCTTATGTCATGTGTCTGGTTACTTGCCAATTCTGTCTATGGGAAAGACCATGCGAGGCGGCGGAGCTGGTAGAGACCTGACGGTGGACCATGGATGATCCCTCTCGTCCCTGGTAACGGAAGATGGAGGTGTTCAGCAACACAGCTGACATCCTGGGCGCGCACCAACAACTAGCCAATTTGTCGTGTCTGGGATTTCATCTGTCGGCCAAATATTTTCAATCTCTATTTCGCTTTAACAGTAACCATGTGACTATAATAACAATGTTTCGCTAAAATATAATATCTATTTTGGTGGTATTGAACTGCTTGCAATTGCATGGTCTGCTTAAGACGTCCTTGATATCGCCTTCGGTTGAGCAACCGGACGTTAAATCCTCTTTTTTATCTTCTTTTATTCCACACATGTCAACCGCACGTGTTTTCAGGGGTTCCTTGTTTATTTTCTGTTTTTGGTATTTTTGTAGTCTTCCTTCCCACTGGTTAATCGTACCATTGCCGTAAAGAGCGCACTAATGCA
>JAQFZF010002846.1:0-11945 GCA_034695365.1 Enchytraeus norvegicus
GTCCGTTTCCACATCCAGGGATGATGTTATCATGTCACGGACGTACCTATAGCCTATATCACTACAAACCGGTTCACTCCAGTCTCCAGCTGTTTGAAAGATGCAATCATGACTGAAGAGAAAACAAAAAATATAAATATAAATCAAATAAATATTGTCAACGTGTTTCGCAATGCTGCAGCTGCATATTGTAGTTAGAAGCATAATTTGATTTTGATTAAATTCAGCATTGTTACTTGTTACTCTTCTGGATTGTTCAAGATACTGTTTATCAATTAGTTCACCTTGTTATAATTATCGAGGAAGCACCGGCAATCCACCCTCGATAGTGGCTGCCGGCCATGCCACGAAAGTTATGTTGGTAGAGGGCGACAATATCAACCTTACATCATCGACAGAAGTCAATCATGACTCCACGTCAATACGTGTACGAGAATTGAGAAGTGTGTTATAATCATTATAAATGATGTCGAAATATTTACTGAAGAATGGTACTGACAGTCCCATTGACGTGACGTCATACCACTAGGTGTGGGTTGGGAGGGGTTAGATCTCCCACTACAACTGGGGGGGGGGGTTAGACGCCACTGGCTGTCATTATTGATAACGGCAATTGATGCTTGCTATGTGCAGTGGTCACCCGTATCTAACCGGTCTGGCAGTAGCGGGGGGTATATTCTGGCTAGGCCTGCAGGGCGCCATCATTGGGCCTATACTACTCTGCTGTCTTATCGTGGCCGTCAACATGTACCAGAACTTTCTCAAGCCTGAACCAGCTGAAACCGGTTGGTACCGCTTTCAACAACTTTTATCCAGATTTCTGTCCATTCTATGCTATTAGTAAAATATTACATTTAGCTTATTGTTTTATAGTTGTTTAAATTTGCTTTTGATTTGCCTATTAATTCACCCCTCCCTTCTATATATTTTGTAGGCCTGTTATTTACGAATACAATTTTGGTAAAAGTTTGGCAATATCAACATTACTGTTGTTACTGATAACCACTGATGTGATTTTAATTGTTACTCTAGCTCTGTCTCCAATTAATCTTCTCTGTGAACAGTAATTATCTACCAGTAATTCAACTGATTCGTTGAATTTTTATACAATAATTATAACAATGTTTGTAAATTGTCTTAAAACTGAGCTGTTGATTTCAGAGAAGCGAACAGTGAGCGTTGGAGACAAGAGAGTCAAGTTTAATTTATCCAGGTAACTAACTGCATGCTAAGTAGTAAACGTAAGTTATCTCACAGGTAACTAATTGTAGGTTAAGTAGTAATCATGAGTTATCTCACAGGAAACTAACTGTAGGTTCAGTAGTAATCATGAGTTCTTTCACTTTCTCGTTGGTCCATGTCGGTGTGCTGTGGAACAGCTTGTAGTTGCATTATTTTGCATATGCCGCTTGGGACGTCCCTGACATCTCCTTTGGACGAGAAGACTGTTGTTAAACTCTCCTTGTATTAGTCCATTGTTTGTGTTGTGTAGGAATATACCAGCTACTCGATGTTTGCTAGATGTTTGCTAAATGTTAATCGTGATGATTTTTCTTAATCTTAACTATTGCTTAGAGTTATTCCTCGCAAATATTTTTTGGAGAGCATTATGTCGAGGAATTCCAAAAAAGGCAATAATTTATTGTAAAAGCATTAATTTTGTTGAGATGCTTGAGACAATAAAGGAAGATATGGCTGTATTAACAAGTGAACTGATTATCAATGTACAATGAGTAGATCTTTATTATGGAGCATGGACGTCATAGTTGACAGAATTCAGCTGAAACAAATGAATTCTTAATTTTCTTTTTTTAAATTACTCTTTTCAAATTAATAAGCATCAGTTAAGCCTACTATTTTCACATCCTTTTTAACTTTTGATGCGATAATTATGAGGCATCTGGCTTCAGTTAGTTTTTTTCATATAAAATATTTAGTTAATGGTATTGTAACATATGAAATTGAATTTTACACTGTTAAATTTTACACTTTAAATTGTGCATAAAAGTAACTTATTATGTACAAATTAACATTAGAATTAAGTTGTTTCTCTAGTATACGGTATCAGTTATTATTTTCTCTTTAAAAAACAATATAATAATGTGAATAATTGATTAATTTTTTTGGATTTTGTGTGTGCTTATGTTACAATTAGAAATTAATGTGACTAATGTAACTTGTTTTAACTTTGCCATTTCATGTAGTGTTGATTTGATAAACCATTTGTCATGCTATCACATCCTAGCAATACTGTACAATAGTTGTAGTAGTAGTTTGAATGGTACCGGTAGTACTGTATTTATGTTACATGTTCAATGGTTTATCAATAACTAGGTTTAAAATGATGTTCTATACTAACAGGTACTATCAATTATATTTCAGAAACTTTTGTAAGACTGTTGTTAACAATACCGAAAGCTAATCTAGAGGTTCAGGATGTTCATTAATATAATTATCATACATAAATGAATTGCACATTTGCACAGTTAATGTACATTTGTTTTATTCAAGCACAATTTCCTCATTAAATTGAAGAAATGCAATATATCATGACTTTCTATATGAAACTGAAGCTATTCATGGTGATCACAAATTACTAAATCGATAATGGTTTTAGCTTCTTGCATGTTTACCCTTAGGGCTGGTTTCGAAAGCATGGGAAAACTTGGTTGCTTAGAGCTGTGAATAAATTATGTTTGTTTACATAAATTTACATGTAAATGTGCGCAAAACCCCAGTTTATCTCGTGATCCGTAAGCTGCCATTAAAGTTTATCTCGTGATCCGTAAGCTGCCATTAAAGTTCATCTCTCAGTTGAAACAATTTTAAGACTTTAAATAAAATGTTGAAATTATTGCTTTAAATAAAATAATATTTAAATATATATCATTTAAGGTAAAATTTACACATTGTGACATCAAATCCATTGAATTTTAAGCTTGATAATCAAAATGTCAAGAATGTTGTGGTTATTATTTTCTTACTAACTATTTCTATTAGCAAGTCAGCTGACGTCAGTGCAACCAACATGACGCCCTGAACGGTCAGTAAGGTTGGTGGTAGGCGTGGCTATGCTATATATGTAAACATTGCATGTGTAGAATATTGTGATAATTTTATTCATAACATTGTCTATTTCTGGAAGCACTTTGACAAATTCTATTTTATACAAATTCTATTTTGTTATTTTCTTTGCCGATCTATGATTAATCGTACCATTGCCTTTTAATAGCGCGACAAGCTGCTAGTGCCGGTACACGATAAACCTACAAACCCTGGGATTTTTTCTTTGTCGACCGACCCGGACTTGAACCTGGATCACTTGCATGTGAGGCGAACACTCTACCGATGTCTCTAAATCCCCCCCCGATGTATCCACACAGCTACATTCTTTAGCTGAATCTGAGAAAACTTACAAGTAAAACAACTGTGGTATCTATTTTTCGTCTACAGCATTAATCGGTTGTAACATTATCTGTCAAAATTGTGTTGAAGGCTACACAGTGTGATGTGATGTGATTGAATGTAAGTCAATCTTTTTCTTCTCCCTATATAAATTATCATTAATAAGTAGCCACTTAGTTAAGATGACCTCTAATAGGAAATCAGTTAGGGCTATATCAAAAATATCTCAATTCACTCCAATATCCTCATTCCTCGAGAATCCAACATTTGAGAATGAGTGAATGAGCTATTTTCATGAATTAACTGCCATATTTTGTTACGTCATCACTTATTTGTTAGTCAGATGCTGGATCAGTTGACGCATTGTCCAATGGGCGATCTGCTTACAAGTCACGTGATCGTGTAATATACCTCGAGTAATGAGTTAGCAAAATATGGCGCTCAATTCATGAAAATAGATCATTCGTCAAAGCTTTTCATGCATGTTTAGTTTATGAATTGTGTTACTAACTCACTTGGCCTACATAGATGCCTACTAACATAAGTCGTTAAGGTTTTGTGTTAATCTTCGTTCTATTGCTCATATAGTACCCTGTGCTCAGCTTTTAAGTTAAAAATATGGGTGATGTAATTTATATCTATATGATCATTAATTAATGAACCTTAAATACCTAACAACAAAGTAGCAGCATCTGTAATTTTGAGCTTTGTGTTAATATAGAAATAGTACTCCAGTTATATAATTGTTGGTAATGAGATAACAGTATGCAATGCATATATCAGATTTTATGCTTGTTTAAATTCACAATTTCGCTTACGAATTGTTTTACTCAATTTATTTGATTTATTTGTATCCTCAGTTTTACATAGTATGTGTTAGTAATTATTTCATATATGCATGTTACTATGTTCCTGTTCACGCATGCTTGTACATGCACTTCTTTATATATTATTTCATCGTTAAATCATTATAATTGTTTAAATGATTGTTCGTAACGACTATATTAGGGACGTAAAATAAATCAATAATTTATCAATTCTATTGCAATGCCAAGTGATTATGAAAGGAAAAAGAATCTACTCTGCTTTGCTAGATTTGTCAATATTCCGCTAATTAATTTAAACTTTGGCCAAGTTTTGCTATTTTAAATGTGTTTATTTTCCATTAGTCAGATTGATTTAACATAGATTTTTTATAATTCCCTGACATTGCCTTCGGGTGAGGAATCGGACGTAAATCCTCCTTGTATTGTATTGTAAATTTTGTATTGGGATTGCATTATATAATTGAGTATTGCATTGTATAATTGAGTCTACTTAGATTTTTCACGTAGATTGTAGTAATTTTAATGAGATCGCTTTGTTTATATGATTTTGTAGAGATTATTTTGGAAGCTAGAACGTCTATAAATCTTGAATCCATGTATAATTTAGGCTGTTTTAGTCTACATAATCTTAATCTTAATTTCTGTATTGGGTCCGGGATATTTGAGAATAGTCCAACTGATAACTGCACGTGTTTCGTAAGAGCCGACTAACGCAAATACTGAGGAAGGCAATGGAAACCATCTCAGAAATCTGTATTTTCCTTGAACTAAGGCATCATTTTAGGTGTGGAAAAGGCGAAGCCTTTGTGATGAGACGGACTTATTGGGTTGGTCGATGGTGTGCTCATTAAAGAGCGAGATAGTTGATTGAGTGTATGAATATTTGCCTTGGACCTGCCATATAGCAGAGCACTGGATAGATAGAATCTTAACGAGTATGAAAGATTGCTAATTGTGTTAAGTTTATCGTTTTGTCTTAAGAGTTGAAAGCAATGTTATATCACTAAGCAAATGCACTTTTAAATCAATCAATGCATTTGAACAGTATTGTGAAAGTATATATATATAAAATTATAAATTATAAATTTATTATATCGATATTAATAACTCGCTTTAAGTAGATAAAAATATCGACATAGCTTATTATTATACATGTAAATACGAGTATATTATTTGATATAGTAAACTGTATAAACTGTTATAATGTTTTATTAACAGTTTATATTTTAATTTCTATATTTACTATGTGTTACAGAGGTCTGACCATTACACAGAGTCTGCCAGACCTTTGACGCTATGACAGTTCTGTGTGGGAACACTAGATCTACTAATCCTCTCAACTTCTACTCTCTCTCATCCTATCTCTTGTGCTATGACAGTACTGTGTGGGTCCACTGTGGGAGCACTAGATCAATTTTTATCAATTTCTTCTCTTTCTCATCCTATCTCCTGTTCTACTAACTTTCTAGTCTCCGTCATGAATGAATACGTCAATATATAGCCATTATGAATTGTTGAGTCTCACTTATAATGTGAGAAATAAGAAGTTTCGTTAGAACTCTATGATCTGCATATTCAGGCGAATGCTAGCGACATAAACACTACATCCATTATGAATTGTTGAGTCTCACTTACAATGTGAGAAATTTTTTTTTTTTTAGAATTCTATATTCTGCTGATATTTATTCAGGCATTATACTAGCGAAATAAACACGAAACCGAGTAGTGAATATAAGTGTGATACAATGTAAAATCTCTGCTTTATTATGCCATCATATTATCGTTGCATTTTGTAATGGGCCAAATCTTGCCCATTCGTGAGACTGAAATAAATCATTTAATTTCGCCAAGTGATGGTATTGTAATTAAATTCTATGCTCATTACTCATTAAAGGCAAATGTCATGTTAATTTAAACGTTGCAAGTAAGGACCGAGTTTCGAACTGAAGGTCACGACCATTAGTCTTAACTCTTAACGTCCTTTTGCTACATCCTTCCTATCTTATCCATGATGAATTAAGTACTTTTCTTGTGGTAACTCCGTTGTACCCTAACGATTAGCGTAACAGAAGTTAATAACTCGAGCCTTAGTCGCTGATTTGTCCAGGAAGTATATTCTCAAGTTCGAATTGTCAATTCATACTTTCCCACGACTCGGCCACAACTGTTATATAGTATATACATGCAACAAGTATATAAGTGTATCAATATGGTCTATGTAGACTTGAATAATTATGTAGTCCTTTACTGTAAAGAAGCTTTGTGCTTATGTTGCAGTGTAGTCAGTAGAATACTGTGTAAGTAGAATGCTTTCTCTTAAACATACATCTTGCATTGACATATTAACAATTATAATATAGCATGAAAGCATCTGTATTCGCAAATTTGTAATTGTAGTATATGGACATGTACATTGTACATACTACAGTGTACATATACACTGTAGTATAAAACTGGTCTGTCCTATGAGAATATTAAGATAATATAATAGAATAAAAGAGAGTATAGGACAAGAAGTGTGGTATTCAACTAATCTCTTTGAAGTAGTCCACTAAGTATTCGTCCACTATTTTGAGAAATTTTGATATTATGTAATATATTATTGGCTATAGTTAGATTACTGTATACATGTACTATGTACTATAATTGATATGCCTACTTTGTTCTTTCTTTAATGAATTTATTTATGTTATTATTCTTTCATTAATTAATCTTATGTATTAAATATATAATATGTTGACTGAAAATTAATGAATATGCAAGTATCACAGTAATTCTAATGGAAACAAATGTATGTAGGCTATGTTAATTCTGTAATATGCGCTTTGAGGTTCATTGAAAAATAATAACCGCTATCTCTCTAGCACTGACGATTTCTTTTTTGTCTTGAATTTCTTTTTCGGTTTATTTGCTTATTGGTTGTGGGTCCATGCCCAGATACATTCGAGATGTAATAATTTTGCTCGTTATTTTGTGAGTTAATATTATTTCAGTTCATTTTTTATTGCCGCATTCTTTACTGATGTGACTGGATGTTTTATGTATAGATTTATTTCATAAGCTTTGCTTTCAGTTGTCATTGTTCACTGTTATTTAGATTTACGTCTTCTCGGTATACTAGCACATTCTCTTCGAATGCGGTCGGTCGTTCGTTCGGAATTTAGCCAGTTTGGTATATAATGTGGACAAGTTTAAATGTCCATTTCCTCATCCAAGCATGATGTCAGAGACGGATTGATTAGTATTATCAATCAATCAATGAGGATTTAACGTCCGGTTCCTCACCCGAAAGCGATGTCAGTAGCGTCCCTATTATGATAGGGGCCGACTACTGATACCGGCAAATGTAATAGTATTCTATGTAGCTCATGTCCACTCTCAGTATTACCTTGTTCATCTGTTCTATAATACTGTTATATTCCCGATGCTTAGTACTACGACCCTCTTCATTATCCACTACAACAGAAGCAGGAGCCACTGGCACGATCGGTTAAGTTTGCGACTGCAGAGTGTGGGGTTCGAATCCGAGGCTCGCCAGTCACTGATATCCCTTTCGAGAGATGAAACTGAAATTAAATTTGGCTTTAGCCTTTTAGCAGAGAGAACATTTATTCCAATACCTATACCTAATACCTATTGATTTCCATGTTTAAAATCCTGATTCGAAGAGTTTGAGGTCAATTGTTCCATAAATATCGGACGTTTCTGAGTCGATTTTTCATCTAACATAGTAAAAGATCTCTATCTCCAGTACACTGCCAAATGGTAGGTCCAATGTACATTATTCTGAAACACAGTCTACTATCACGCTCGCTAATGAGCACCCCATCGATCATCATTCCATCAAAATGGCCATGCCTTTACCACAAACAAAATGTAACCTTTTTTCTTTGGAAAATATAATCTGAATTCCGAGGTGGTTTCTCGTTGCCTTCCTCTGTATGAGAATATCTGCGTTAGTCGGCTTTTGCGAAACATGTGCAGTTTTCAGTTGGTCTATGCTCAAGTTCCCTGATCCAACAAAGGTAAAAAATAAAAACAATTTTGCAGTCGTTTCATCGTATCATTTGTGATGTTCAGGTACGTTGTAACTTGACTAGGAATCGAACTCCTAGCTTTCTGTCTGCAATCAATCCTCGATATTATCTCTTTGGTGGGGGTTTAGTTCTATTATGTTGATGATTTGTTCTATGAGATTTACTTGTTTAAACATTGTTATCGTGCTTGCGTTTTTTTCGTGTATGTAGACTCGAGTAGGTTCAATTGTTGTGTGTTAGTTAGTTAGTTAGTTGGTACAGCCATCAGCTTTAACCCTTAAAGTCTGAGGTTCAAATCTATGGGAAATCGAAAGACTAAGCAATAAATCAGACATACATAGTTACAATGGAAAAACTAATTGAAATTTGCTTGTACAATTTGAGTGGGTTACAAAATATGTAGGCTAAGTTCCAAAAAGAAGGATTTTCTATAGCCTATAGATAGCAGGGCCCCCTATAGGACTTCCTGCTCAATTGTTCTACTCCTATTATAATAGGTTTAATTCTAAATTTGTATGTCCAAGTAATAGAGAACCATAATATTTCTCTTGCCCCAGTCCTCAAAGTCCTGTAGAATTCTTGAGATTCGATTGTGCACGAGTGCTTATAAAGTTTTGATGGTTTTCTTGATGTTGTATTGAGGTTGGTGATAGCAGGTGCGTATTTAGAGGGGGCCATGGCCCCCCCTGGACCTGAGAGGTGGAGGCAGGCACCGGCTCCCTCGATTTGAACAATTATTGTAATTAGACCTGACCCCTTCGAAACAAGGCATGTATTTGGCCCCCCTCAATAATTCCTAGATCCGCCACTGGGTGATAGTGTAACAGTCTGTACTATTGGTTAGATGTGACGAGTTACTTTTTGTGCTTAATGCTTTGGTGCTTTGACGATTAATAGCCTGCATAATATGCATGCATATGAGTATGAACAATCTGTGTCCTGTGAAGTTGTAAACGATGTGTTAAATCTTAGTTAATATTAGCTGTGAGTGTTGAAAGAGAAGTTAACAGACTTGAATATATTATTATTGTGCTTGGGAATCTATGTGCACTTTAATATCAAAATTATCGTATATTCACCCTTATATCTGAATTAAAGCGTTCTGTCAATAAAACTCCGTCCCATATAGAGTTATAGGCCATATGTAACATTCAATATGCGCTCAAACTGATCCCATATCATTGATAGCCAACCCTGATTGGTTCTAACTAACCCTATGACATCGATTAATCTTGGCCTCGACCACCCGTGCTTGTATATCTCAAACAGTCGGCGGTTATAGAACAACGTCTTGATTGACAGCAATAATGAGCAATTCTAAACCTATAAGTGGGCTTGCATTTGTTCAATGTTAAATCGAGGCTTCTAAGAATACATGAAAATAATGAGAAATGTATTAGAAATGGTTTGGGTATTTTTTCAAAATGTAAAAATGTCAATATTTATAGAGCTTAGTCATTTTCTGGAATAGCCGATCTATTGTCATATATGATAAGAATCCACTTCTGGTTTCTCTTTGTCAAATTCGTTATTAACAATGGTTTAAATGGAGATTTAGTTGCATCAATTGACTTAAAATTTCTAGTTCCACTTGGTCTATACATAAGAGAGATATTATTCTGCTTGTAGCCTAGATTTTTCTATATTTTGCTAGAACACTGTGCTCTTCAGTCTTCAGTATTTAAATAAATTGGTGAACGCTATAAATTCTGCGTATCTTCTTTAATAAATGAATGTCTAATATATTAAAATCAGGGACATCAATTTTTGCTACAACTCTACTACAACTTTGTAATGACATTTCTCTTGTGCTAGTCTTTCGTTTAAGTATTTGTGTTTCATGTTATGTGTCAGCTTTTGTTGTTGTTACGGTACTGATTTAAATTTTCATATGGCTACTGTCCAAACTAGCGTTGATATTCTATGATTTCGTTTTCTTATTTTGTATTTCATTTGTTTTACAAATTTCTTCTCTATTGCCAATTATTTGACAATTTCATATTGAATTTGTAATCACACATGTCTTTGGCTCGGGTTTTTACCTTGTCTGTCGTTGACAGCAGCCATGGAGAAGCCAGACGTTAAACACAAATGCATATTCACGCAAAATTAAGAAAAGGTAATGGAAATTTAACGTCGGTTTCAATAGCAATTGAAGGCCCGTTTCATCAGTTAACGATGACATTAGATCGAAAGCGTATTTTTAGCTGATGTGCTTGAGCAAATATTACGCAGGGTCACAGTTGATTGCAGCTTATTTCTTTCATTGCTGAGACATTCATGCTTTTAATTTATTTTAGATCTGCTTGTCCATTGAAATAGTTGTCAATGGTGTATTTGATTGATTGGCCACATAAGTTATTGATTGACTGCTTGATTCAGCGATAATTATTTTATTGATAATTCGGCAATTGATTGATTGATTGATCCATAATCGATTGATCAATCACACATTTTGTCGATTTTGACATTGGCCTGAGACGTTGTCTTCAATTTTTTTAATCGTCAATCATTTTTGCTAATTGTAAGAATTAAAGTTTCTCCTACTTAATATAATAAAATAGTCATAAACTCTAAGTCGCTAATTCTAGTGATGATTAGTGGTAGTAATGCATACTTTACCTTTTTAATTCTTTTTATATTTGATGTAGAATTAAACTTTTAAAGTTATTGTTTATTAATAGACCTGTAATATTGTGTTTAGCATTTTTCTTATTTTCAAAAATAAATATTACAATTTCGGTTACGTAATCTGTTATTATATATTGGAAATGGTTGTACATTATTTTACAAAACGAATTGAATTTAGGCCGCTTTTGATGCAAATCTTGTATTTATGATATATAATAATAATATATATAAAAGTGCCGGTTGGATGGCCGAGTCGCTAGCAAGCTTGCCTTATAAGCAGGTGGTCATGGGTTCAATTCCCAGCCGGGTCCGTCTCTGACAGTATCATTGGATGCGGAAACAGACGTTAAACTTGCTTAACAGCTTTTTAAAATTATGATTAAATTATGTGCCTTTCAACTTTAATTTAGACATTAATTTAGCTTCATGTATTCTTGAAAGAGAAATACTATTGTATTCAATGGGATAATCTATATCTCATGCTATATTGTTGCATATGGTTACAAGAGTTTACTTGTAACCTACCTGGCCTAAATAAATAATTGTCTGATTTTATTTTGTTTTCTGTTTTGTTATTAGTGGTTCTGCTTTGCTTGGCTTTATGGTTTAATTTCGCTCTACAATAAATAGATTATATTTAACTTGTCTATATGGCGGTTTAAAGCTTTTGTTGTTGTTAAGTTCTGTTGTGCTGCTATGTGAAATAAAAATAAAGACATAAGATAAATTGATGCTGTAGTTTTTCAAGTTGTTACAACTACATCATAGTGAAACTATAGCAACCCGAAGCATGAAAATCTTTGAGCATTCAGATATTTATTCTTCTTCAAAGTTCATAGATTAATCAATCAATACTAATGCTAATTAGTTTTAATATTAATACTAATTAGTATTTATACTAATACTAATTAATACCGTATTAATACTAATTAACAACATGGGTTGCTAAACAGCAAATATGCTGCTGACCATAGAAATACTAATATATACACTAGAAGGCTCAAGCAATAGTAATAATCCGTGATCTCATGGCTACATGACTGCA
>JAQFZF010002847.1:0-11945 GCA_034695365.1 Enchytraeus norvegicus
CTTGAGTATAGATTTAAAATTAAGTTTAAATAGTGAAAGATTAAAAGAAGTGGCACAGAGTCGAAGCGAGTGGAACGGATTGATCAAAAGCAGCACCTCGCACTTGGCCTAAGGCGGTGAAGTGCTTGATGATGATGATGATCTAACGTCCTGTTTTTCACCCGAATTAGAAATCAGGGACAGAATAAATGAAATCAATTCACAGTGAAGCAAAGCAATTCAACCTAGGAAATAGAAGAAGAAACAAAGTTCACAAAGAGGCACACTCACACAAACTCAAGCAAGCATGCACACACCACAGATACGTCATATCCTACCATATATACGACATATCACATAATAGATACGACATATCGCACCATATATATGACATATCACACCATATATACGACATATCACACCATATATACGACATATCACACCATGTATTCGACATAGCACACCATAGATACGGCATATCACACCATAGATACGGCATATCATACCATAGATACGACATATCGCACCATAGATACGACATAGACGAGATTTCAGATTCAAATTAGATTAGATTTTGGATTTAGATTTTCTTTAAAGTTTGGAATATCTAATTAAGATAAGTCTTGTGCACACCTCCTCCAGCGAGTCTTTCGATACGTCTACGTTGATAAACGGTACGTAGACGTTAGTGGTCGGGTCAAAGGACCAGAGGGTCAGGATTCTACTCCTGTCTCCGTCGTACTTCATTCGTATCTTTCCGGTTATACCTATATACAATACAACGATTTAATATGAGTTTAACATTAGCTTCACCATACGACGACGATATCAGGATATCAGGGACGTGTTGATATTATATATTTTAAACAAATGTGACCTACAGGACATGTTGCTTAAATTCGGTTGATTATTCTGAAAGCTAGCACTGCCTGGTATTGACTCGAAGAAGATTGTACTCTTCTTTATCGGACCCACTAAAAGTAAGCGGCTTACACAAAATATATCTGAGATAATATTATTAGCAAAACAAAGCTAAACCTCAGACAAACATCTATTAGAGTATCAAAGATTCGAAGGATACTGTCAGAGACGGACCGTGACATACTACTATAGGTTTGACACAAATATGACAATAACCAATATATATGACAATACAATATATAATATGCAATATAATACAATACAATATACAATATAAAATAGACAATACAATAAAATACGGAACATTATAATGCAATACGATACAATGTAAGTATAACGTCGGTTAATTCTCTAACGACGATGTCAGGGACGTCAATATACGTTATCGCTTTATGACGTAGTGTCTTCTTACCGGTGAAATTGAAGTTCCTCGACTCGTCAAAGATCACAGAGGCATTGTTAACACTCTGAGCCCTGGCGAGCGCCTTGGTGGCCAGCATGGCGTACATGTAGGTGATGTCGTACAGGTACAGAGCTGTGGTGGTGGGCTGCACAGTAATCGCAATCACAAATAAATATAAATAAAATAATGGTTTAACGTGCGGTTCATCATCTGGCGACGATATCAGGGACGTCTCATTCAGCACATGTTAGGCCCAGTAGTTTTTAAAATGTCCCGATAATGCTTTATTAATGTTATTAGTAAGGTCATGTCTAGTTTTAACCAGATATTTTCTATTATTAGTTTATACACGTTATTTCCAGTTACTACATATAATTAGACCCAGTTAATACTATACCTGGCGAATCTATGATTTTGAGGGGGGGGCAGAATATACATTTTTATCAAGGAGGAGAGACAGTAAATAGGGCGGGCTAATAAAACCTTGGGGGCAGAGTTCTATATAGGCAGGACAGTTAAAAAATAATAATATAAGAACCCCTGGCTGTGAAGGGGCAATGTACCCCAGCCCCTTAAATCTTCGCTTGAATTCTACAAGGCGTCAAACCTCTCCGTCAATTGGTACCACGCTGTCCCACGGTGGTTGTTTATTTCTCTGAGACACCTCGTTCAGGAAAGCGTCTACTGACAGATTGCCGATATCATCGTAGAACGTCAACTACAAAATAAAACAACAAATGTTCTAGAGTAAAACGCATTCGGCTTTAAAAGCTTTGCGGTGATCGAATCTATTTAAACTACTATATCATTGAATTAAATGCACACTGGTGAGAGTTCTTGAGTGAGCATCGGTGTAGATGATTGAAGAGTCTTTTGTAGAAGTCTATGTTCCACGTGTTGTGTCCGGGATATTTGAGAATAGTCCAACCGATAACTGCACGTGTTTCGTAAGAGTCGACTAACGTAGATAATGAGGAAGATAATTTGAAAACCACGTCAGAAACCTATATTTCCCTTACACAAAGGCATCATTTTGGGTGTAGAATAGGAAAATCGTTTGTGATGAGACGGACTTATTAGGTTGATCGATGGTGTGCTCATTAAAGAGCGAGATAGTTCATTGTGTGTTTGAATTTTTGCCATGGACCTGCCCCGTGGATAGATAGATGTAGAAGCCCAAATATATCGCCAGTAAACTTGGACACGGGTGCATATCGGCGCTTGAAAGATTAACTGCGTAGTTTTGTTCCAGCTGCATTAGTAAAGTGCACTCTCGCAGCAAAGGCACGATGTATCAGTACGACACAGACTATACCAACAATTTAAACTTACGGGTGTAAACTTACGGAAAGCACGAATTGGGGTTTACTAATGCAGCGGAGCCTGGATCTGGAATACAATAATTATTGTATAATATTTTCCTACTACTGCAAAATGGGAGCCTAACTCCCATTTTTGGAGGAGGGAACTCCACAGGTGGATGGCGGCTTATGAGATATTCGGAGGGGTTGTTGAATCCGTGCCCAACATTCCATACCCAGTTTAATGAAGCAAACCCCGTGAGCCGGTACAATAACTTAAAGACTGGAAGAGAAGCCTGCAACCCTCTCACTGATAGGATATAGGTACCACAGCTGGCGTCATGGGTGAGCAACAATACTAACACTACACAAATAACAGAAACAAAGAATCAAACTATAAACATGTGCGTATGTCATGTGTGTAAATAGAAGGAAAACAGCTCACAAATAAATTGTTATGCTGAACATACCTGTTTCAGAGGCTGAAAAGCTTTCATTCTGTAAGTGTAGTTCTGCCCAGTCATGTTCGAGACTTCAATTATTTTTTCCGTAAGCCCAGGTCCAAAGTTGTAGTCGAACAGAAACCAGACGTGGTTGCCTTCCGCCATACCAAGATCTTGAGCAAAGAACAAGAACTGAGCGATCACTGCCAGGGAACTGTGGCACATTATTGCAACTGTGAAATAACAATAAATATAAAACAAATAAGTGAATTTAAAACTGAATTTAAAATTTAAGTCCATTGACAACACTTCTTTGAAAAATAATCATCTATTGAATTTCACGGTAGCCGGGTAGCCTATTAGCTTGAATAAACTTGCAATTCTATCATTAGAAAATTCATCGATATCCAAAACGATTCCACATATCAACAGCAGGAGGGTAATAGGCCTAAAATAATTTGACATAGCTTCACGAAGAGACCATACGCAGATAGAAATTTTAAAAGGAAAATGGAAAAAATGGAGAATGTAGTATGAATAAAGAGGTGTTTTATTATTTTGATGAAACTAAAAGTTTTCAATGAAACGAGAAAACCCCTAGATAACAGGAAGCTTTCTAGTCTAACTGCGTTTCCTACATTGACCGCAGTGAACACCAATTTAAAGGCACGATTAATCATGGCAAAGGAAAGCAAAACTTAACAACAGCAACTAAGAAAGGAAACTAGTATGATCGTTTTATCTGGTGCGACGTTATAGTATGCTACGAAAATTTGTATTATAATAGACAAGGTTAGAAATATTATTGGAATGAACGACCGATCGTTGTCTATGCTTTAAACTAACTTTATAATAATAATTATTATCTTGACCACGAGCCTTAGCCAGTTGCGCATACCCATTAACCATGAATATCGCTATACGGGGGAATGGCTATGGTGTCTATTATAGTTAGGGTTGGGGTTGGGAATCTTTAACTGGTAGGGTAAACTGAAGTGGAAAGTTGAAATAAGTCGAATAAGTGTAACAACTAACTGTATATTACCTTGACCACGAGCTTTAGCCAGCTGCGCATATCCTAGGATATCTGCATTGGATGGAAAGGCTGATGTGTCAATGTAGTAAGGATTGAGGTTGGGGATCCTCAACAGGTAAGCGTTGAGGTTGATGACAGCTCCCGCACACAGTGGTGCCCCAGACTCGAGTATGAGCATGACACGAGTCCACTGGAAGTGTCTGACGAGGTTGTACAGCGCCACTGAAACATCAGTGTAGGAGCCTGTTTGTCTGATCGTTGTGGTGAAGTAGGCCTTATTATCTAATTGAGTTTCTAAGCATCTGACAGGAAGAGTTATGATGTTGTAAAACTGGGTGACTTGAGCAGCGTAGATACAAGCTACAGATATAACAATACAACATACGGTAGACAATGTCTCTCAGTCTCAGGGACGGCTCCGTGGGTCAGTGGTTAGTACGTCGGTCAATTTGTGTCGAATTTTGCGCTTAAGGTCCGTGTTTTGATTCCAGGTCGAGTCAGTCAGAGAGTAGAACCTCGGATGTACAACGGGCCAACCAAACCCACCATCCCTTCGTGGGTCAGATTGGATTGGATTCGTGAGAGCAATTAGTGCGTAGTTATTTACTACATCGGAAGTTTGCGAGGGCCAATCTTCATAGATAATAGTCTGGCGTCTGTGATCCAATTATCAAGTTTACTTTTTTGTATTCGTGTATTCGACATATGACAGGACGCACGCATCTGTTTGCAATGTTTGCCTTTCTTAGTTGCTGTTTTATTATTTTATTATTATTTTTCTGCTCCATGATTCATCATAACTTTGCCTTTTGAAGAGCGCACGTGGCAGCTAGCTCAGATACACGACGAATCTACAGGCACCGATTACACACCCGTGCCAAGGGTTCTGGGGTAATTTCTGACTGACGTGGGATTCGTTCCCACACTGAATTCCATCACTTTACATCAGAGTGAAAGTTAACACCCTTACGCTCGGCGTAATTTCCCCATCGACATTGTAAAATTGTATAGAGTGGGGCTGGCGACCTCACCGTCAGATTACTGACCTATGCGCTGCAATCGCTCAGGGTCGGGATCAGCTCCGCGCCAACGTTCGATAAAGAATATGGCACACATCCTTAATCAATCAGGGACGGCAGTAATATGGCGATATAGGGTGTTCGATATCATCAATGATGTACTCGTCATTGCGTAAATATTCTATGAAAAATGTTTTTGCTATTGTACTGATGATATGAACTTAAAAATAACTTAATAATTTAAAAGTAATCTGTAAATAGCATGCTGAGTACATTTTATTTCGGAAAATGTTATGTTATTTTGTTCTAAAATTACCTTCCGGTATGCCTCCGGTAGCTCACACTAGGAATTAACTTAATTATAGACAAAGTAAAAGTTGAATAATATGCATAATTATAATGTCCTGGTTGGATAGCGTAGTCGGTAACTCGTTTGCTCTATAAGCAGGATGTCACGGGTTCGAGTCTGAGCCGGGTCCTTCTCTGACAGTTTCATTCGATTGAGAAAGAGACTTTAATGTTAGCTTTTCAGCTTCACATAAAAATAATGCAGTTAACTTGCCAGCTTTAGTTCCGTTACTTAAATAAAAATATAAGAATATAATTTTATCCTACTGTTAGTGTAAAACCAACAAAAAATCTATCGTAAACCAGCTGGTGACTTAAATGAGCACTGATTCATAACCAATAGCTATATTCTGATACAATATTTATTTACCAAACGATTTACACAAATTACACTGGTACGCAAAATAAAAATTTTTGTCAGACGCTTTCCAAATTCTCATTGATTCTGGTAGATTTTGAGACGCTCTTTCAGGATATGTAACCCGTTTTTCTCCATCACGTCAGAACCTTTGACAATTTACATTTTTATTTTTGATAAATATCTATAATAATATGAGACGTACTGTTGTCAAATCTTTTTCGGCTAAGGAGAAAAAAATTCTGACAGATGTTTTTACATTTTTAATTGATAATAGTACTTTTTGAGACGCCCTTTCAGGATATGTAACCCGTTTTTCCCCATCACGTCAGAATTTTTTACAATTTACAATTTAATTTTTGAAATCTATCTATGATAAGACATATGCTCCATGCGTCTTTTTCGGCTAATGACAAAAAAATTATGTCTGATGTTTTTACGTTTTTAGCTGACTCTAGTATATTTTGAAACGCTCTTTTATCATATGTAACCCGTTTTTCCCCATCACGTCAGAATTTTTTACAATTAACTTTTTTTCATAAGTATCTATTATGACACGTACTTTTGACAAGTTTTTCTCGGCTAAGGAGAAAAAAATTCTGACAGATGTGTTTACATTTTTAATTGATTGTAGTAGTTTTTGAGACGCTCTTTCAGGATATGTAATCCGTTTTTCCCCATCACGTCAGAATTTGTTACAATTTACAATTTACTTTTTTTAAGCATCTACATTATAATGAGACAGACATATGCGCTATACGTACTTTTCGGCTAATGACAACAAATTCTGTCTGATGTTTTTACGTTTTTAATTGATTCTAGTAGATTTTGAGACGCTCTTTGAGAATATGTAATCAGTTTTTTCCCATCACTTCAGAATTTCTTACAATTTACATTTTTCTTTTTGATAAGTATCTAATTACGAGACAACGATTGGAACGTAAACGCTATTTCGGCTAAACACAAAGAATTCCGGGTATTAATGATACTATCATATTGTATTGTTAAGGTGTTAACTACATCAATTGGCAATTGCGGTTATTAGACTCCTTTGACAAATTTCAGTATGGAAAAAGAATATATTCACAGATTTATTACACATATTTGTTTCACATAATGCTTTTGAAAAATGATCACTATTATTTTCTTTAATTTACAAATGTCTGTAAGAACGTTGATCGTAAATGAATTGACATTTACACGTCACCCATAAAATCTTAAAATAAAAATGTCAAAATCGGTCAGATCCTCGACAAAAATATCTGAAAAGTCTAACGTGACTGGAAAAAACCAAATCATCAAAATTCATCATTTTTTACATTTATTTGGAAAATAATAACAATTCTCAGACATCTGACATCATGTTTACCAGTGTAATCAATAATTCAAAGCATCTCGCATGGCGTGAGATTGCATGCGCATGATGTAGCCTAAGCCTGTGGCGTCGTATATTAGGATTCTTGTTTTGAGCCCCACCCACAGTCGAGTTTAGATAACTTTTTCATGTTTATATGTATCTGAATGAAATTTTGGAATATTGCAGAGAATTGGTTGTTCTCTACTTCTAGTAAATTTCACATGGATCGGTCAACTGGTTACTAATTTATTGCAAATATAAGAAGATGGTCACTTATAAAACTCACAGTGTATACTCATTTTCAACAGTGGTAGCTATCATTCGATCTACTTTTCATGGGGAGGTCAGAATTTAAAAAAATGCAATGATAAAAAAGTACTTATACGGTACTTTAAAAAGTAGGCTATTAGAGATGTCAAATTCATGATGCTTATCTACATAATTTAATTCTTACAGATCGTTAATAAAATATACAATGTAGATTCATTGAATAGATTTTTTAAATATTGAATCTTTACTACGGACTTGCACACTGTACAGTTGATAGGAGCTTCCTACCTCTTCGTTATATGGATATTATATGCTATGCAGGAGTGTTCTGAAAATTTTAAATTTAATAATAGACATTAATTGTGTATAAAGTTTGGGACGTCCCTAACATCGTCTTCGATTGAGGAACCCGACGCTAAATCCTCGTTGATTGATTGAATTAACTCTGATTGTTGGTATTGTTAGCATACAATTATTATTGTTTATTTAATTTATTATTTTATTATTTATTTATATATCAATCTTTATTCACCAGAAGGCAATGGAACAATCAGAGAACAAACAAAACAGTGATGAAAACAGTGCATAAAAATATATATTTAAATTTAATTATCAATTTAAATTTATATTATTGTTGCTGTTTTTACAGGTTAATAAGAAAGGAGAGGGGGCGCTGCACTGTCTATTCGCTCATCACGGGGGTAGACCCCTCTTCTACATGAGGGATCGGTTCGGGGTCGCACCCGGTTACCTGACTCCACTTTTAGACAATATGGTAACTCTGATGGAAGAATTGTTCAAGCATGGTAGCAGTGCCAATCTAATGTGTCCACCTAATTGTGTGTCGGCTCTGTATTATCTAATGAGAGTTGTGTGTAGTATGTCACCACAGCTACTAGGTGCTACACATGAGCAAGTTAAAGGCTGTATTAATCAGGTAATTGATCAATTAATCAATCAATCAATCTATCAGGTAATCTATCAATCAATCAATCGGTCTATCAATCCATAGATAGCTCTGTATTATCTGATGAGAGTTGTGTGTAGCATGTCTCCGCAGCTACTTGGTGCTACACATGAGCAGTTGAAAGGCTGCATTAATCAGGTTATCAATCAATCAATAAATCAGTCAATCGATAAATCAATCAATCAGTCAGATAATCAATCAGTCTACCCATAGCATTGTATTACCAGATGACAATTGTGTGTAGTATGTCACCTCAGCTACTGGGTGCAACACATGAGCAAGTTAAAGGCTGTATTAATCAGGTAATCAATCAATCAATCAATCAATCAATCAGTCAATCAATCAATCTATAGATAGTTCTGTATGACCTGATGAGAGTTGGGTTTAGCATGTCACCACAGCTAGTAGGTGCTACACACGAGCAAGTTAAATGCTGTATTAATCAGGTTCTCTATCAATCAATCAGTCATTCAATCAATCAGTCAATCAATCAATGAATCTATCTTTCTATGGCATTGTGCTATCCATTAATACATGAACGTAACAAACTCTAACCTTATCAGTTCTCTTGGTGACAACGCAATGCTAATGCTATTCTTTTATGTGCAAGACCTATGTGTACAATTGTGCATAATATTACGTGTGATTATGTAGGCCTATATGTTATACATCTTATCGATAAATATTTTGAGCAGCTATCTAAGAACGGAGCGGACCCTAACGTTATCAACGCTGTTAGTTACAAGTTGATAAAGCTGTGTTATGCAACTGTTCATATGTGTAACTATTTCGGCCTATTTGTTAGAGCTAATAATATGTTAGATAGACTGTACATATCTATCTCTCTCTAGTGCACTGCCAAATGGCAGGTCCAAGGTACATATTCTGAAACACAGTCTGCTACCAAGCAGACTCAGATGATCGATTGGGTGCTCACTAATGAGCACCCCATCGATCAGCAAGTTGATCCCATCAAAAAGGTGTTTATTACACCCAAAATGTAACCTTTTTACTTGGGAATATATATTCTGACTTCCGGGGTGCTTTCCCGTTGCCTTCCTCTCCTCAGCATGAAAATATCTGCGTTAGTCTGCTTTACGAATCATGTGCAATTTTCAGTTGGTCTATTCCAAGTTTCCCGGATCCAACACGAACATTATGTACATATATGTAGAGCTAATTATATATCAATATGCTTTTATGTCTAGTTATGTAAGAACGGAGCGGACCCTAACGTCATCAACGCTGTCGGTGACAACGCCATGACCATGCTGCTCACCTCACTCAGCCGGTGGCTCTACCACGCCTCTGACGACGCCAAACGTCTCGACGTCCTGCTAAACTTCACCGAAGAAACCCTCGCCCTCTTCTTATTCCATGGTCTCGATCCACAAACTGTCCTCCGACGAAATCTCAAACAGTTCGTCATCATCTTTAACTCGACCATTCTCGATGCAGCGTTCATTCGACGCCTAAATCTGCTTCTTCGTCACGTCATACGAGCCGGCGGAAACACAAATAGAATTAATCTGACGGAGTTGCACGGAATGGGGGCAAGCGGAGGGAATTATGGCGGGGCAAGGGGAGTGGTGATAAGAAAATATACGGTGAGTTATTATCTGGCCCGAGGTCTCTATATTCACGCTAGATATCACAACGAGGCAGCTTTTGAGATACTTGACGTATTTCGAGATACGTTATGTCAGAGGCATCTAACGATGTGCGTGGAGGGAATTTGTGCCAATCTGGAGGATGATTTTGAAAGAGGAGGGAGGAGTGAGGAGATTCAGGCGAGAGTTAGAAGGATCAGTGAGAGTCCTAGACAGTTGAGACAGTTGTGCAGGATATCTGTGTGCTGTGCCATCAATTGGCGAGTTGAACAGGTCGCGCAATCGCTCCCTCTGCCGGCTGCGCTCAGAGATTATATTTATAACTTAGAGTAGATGTGCATGTGTACACAATGTACACTTGTTTGTGTATATTGGTCACTGTATGTGTGTATTGTCAGTACGTATTTATCTGTGCATCATGTGTATGCTATGACATCGTATAACTTAGAGTAGGGGTGCTTGTGTGCACAATGTACACTTGTTGGTGTATATTGGTCACTGTATGTGTGTATGTCAGTACGTATTTATCTGTGCATAATGTGTATGCTATGACATTGTATAACTTAGAGTAGGGGTGCATGTATGATCCTGTACACAACTACACATGGTTGTAGATATTGACAAATGCATGTGTGTATGTTGGCCTTTGTGTACATGTGTAATTGTGCATAGTATGTTTAACTTAGAGTAGGCAGTAGGCGTTCATTTGTGTGCATGTATTATCAATGTATTAGAACGCATGTGTTCTTGGCGAATGTCACAAACCTATATATGACATTTTTAATGTAATCCTGAATGTAATCCTGAATGAATGTTTAATACGCGTGTGTGTGTGTGATTTCTTACAACTGTGCAAATTGCACAATTGTGTAGAATTCATCAAAATGGTATAGGTTGACTCTCTCTTTTCTAGATGTATATGTTTTAGTTTTGTGAATGTGTGTAATGTTATACCTGCGTCTATTATAGTTGTATGTGTATATCTGTGTTTTTTGCCTCTTTGTAAATGTGATTATATGTGCATCTCGGTGTTTCTGTGTAGATGTGTTTTTGTGCATGTGTTTCACATTAATTAATGATGTGTTTCTTTTGCATGTGAATCACATTAATTAGTGATGAATGCACCTGTAAATTTAACTAGTTCAAGTCTTAGAGGCACCATTATTATAATTTAGCCTTATGGCAAGGCACATTCTTTCCTTGGATAACGAACTTGCACTATTCTGGATCTCGCATTCTCTTTGGTTTATGCATTTTGCAGGAGTCGATTTGTAGTGAAAAGCTGTCTGTTGTTGCACATTCCGCTTGGGACGTCCATGAAATCGCCTTCGGGCGAGAAACTGGGCGTCAAATCCTCATTGATTGATTGATTGATAATGATTTTATCGAGACTTCACTTCACTGCCTCATTTCTGCAAAAACGTTTCTATGTTGATCTTAATTAGTAGACGTAAACTCTCAAAATTATCATTTAGTTCTATACTGTTATTTTTAGTGTAATAACATTAATGTATTATTGCATTAAATATGCAGTATTGCTATCGCAAATAATATTTTGTTTCAGTTAATTATTGCTGTAAGATCTTTACTTTATTTACACTCAATTTTATTCTTAATTTAAATATTAAACGACGTTTGTGACATTTTTGTAGCTCATATACACACTGCCAAAATATCTATCTCTCTAGTGCACTGCAAAATGGCAGGTCCAAGGTACATATTCAGAAATACACTCTGCTATCACGCTCACTAATGTGCACTCCATCTATCATCAAGTTGATCCCATCAAAACTGCCATGCCCTTACCACACCTAAAATGTAACCTTTTCTTGGGAATATATATTCTGACTTCCGCGGTGGTTTCCGGTTGCCTTCCTCAGTATGAAAATATCTGCGTTAGTCGGCTTTTACGAAACATGTGCAGTTTTCAGTT
>JAQFZF010002848.1:0-11944 GCA_034695365.1 Enchytraeus norvegicus
GGAAATATACATATTTCCTAATCATTTCAGGAAATATACATATTTCCTGATTATACATATTTACTGTAACATATACACTATAATAATAATAAGTTTCGCTCTCATGGCTATATGGCTACGCCTGCACTCAGGATGTCGATGTGTGTAACTTAAAATACATAGAAGTACTAATATATATCCTACACATATATTGTATATATTAGCACGTCTATGTTAAAATATGTTTAAACTAAAATTGAAAAATGACGCAATCTATTTATTTTGACACTTTATTGCATCGGAGCGTACTAGCAAATTATTCAAAATGTACTCTGGGAAATACAATTTACAAGCAGCTCAATTCCGGAACAATACAGGCATAGGTGTATGTACTTTAGAGTGAACATAACAAAATTAAATATGTCAGCTATTACATAAAACCTAAAGATTAGTTTCTCTCAGTGACAGTGAGAGGACGAGGCGACTCATGCTTGTCTCTGATCTCTATGCACTGCCGCTCAATGCTGCGTGAGTCATGATCGGCGTAGAAATCGACGTTAAACCTTTGCTGGTTCTGTTCTAGGCTGTCCAAATCTAGATGAGACTGACTTAGATTATTATTTGGAGCCTCTGTAGATGCCTCAAGCTGCTGCACGTCATCAGAGAGGACCGACTGAACGTTAACAAGTCTTATATCAGCTAGCTTTAAAATATCTGTAGTGGTGGCTTTGTCTGGGTTGTACCTTCTGTTCACAGCCTCTTGTTTTGCTATCTCTTTCTCCGTTATCTCTCTCTGAACTCGTACTCGTGGCACTTCTTCCGTGTCGTGTATTGAGCCAAGAGATTCTGTGTGGTGACGTAATTGGTTATCCGATGGATGGTTGCTGTGATACATTCACGCATGCGCACAGAGTTGTCTAGCACAGTCCTAGCTCGTCTCTCTAGCTTCATGTAATCCTCCTCCCACTAGGCTACTGTCTTGATTTCTGACTCCGCACGAGATGGGTCAGGTTGAGTAACTCGCGTTGAGTCCGTGATCATGTTAGACTGGACAGTGTCCAATGTGATGCTCTTGTTCTCTAGGGCAAAGGCTGTTTCACTTCTGATCTCTTGCAGTAGATGCAGGTTGTCATTGGCTTCCTCTATAATCTCCTGTAACTGCGATTTCCTAGAGTATAGCATCACTGCTCCTCTTGTAGTTGTACCTTCGTACTTTCATCTTCAACCTGATTGTTATCTGGCATAGCCCTACTTAACACAAGGTTCTCCAGATTATTGAGATGCTTTCCGTTCCATTCCAGAAAATGTTCATTCAACTCGTCTATGGAATCGTTTTGGTTCTTCACCTCGCAGTCCAACTGATCTATAAGTCTCCTAAGTGAGGATATTACTCTGAAGTAGTTCACCAGGCAGGATGGAGGTATGTTTGTATCTAGTGAATTCTGTTTGACATCTTGTGAGAGCGTATTGCACCACTCAGTGTTTGTTGTGAGAGTGTAGTTAGCTGTGAACCAATCAGAGGTCATGTGGTGATGAGCTGGTTTAATGTAAGAGACACACGAGTCCTCACTGTCACGCAAAATGCTTGTTCTCCATTGACAGACTCTTTAAATACATCATTCGACTCCCCTGACTTGAGTTGCTGTGAGAGTCGATCAATAAGTAGTTTTTTGGTACCTTTCATGGTTCTCTATTCTTGAGTTCTGTTTTTAGATCGACTACTCTCAATACATTTAAATCACTGTTATAACTCAATTTCAGCAACTCCTCATTGGTC
The DNA here is from genome assembly GCA_034695365.1 of Enchytraeus norvegicus. Lineage (NCBI taxonomy): Eukaryota > Metazoa > Annelida > Clitellata > Enchytraeida > Enchytraeidae > Enchytraeus > Enchytraeus norvegicus. The sequence continues at coordinate 1,757 of JAQFZF010002848.1, forward strand.
GCTATTTTGTGCACATCCGACACCATATTGCATTATCTTGATCAGATATGTTTACGTTAAATTTATTTATTTTTCTGTACCTGTATTTATGTTTACCATTCAATTGGTGCAAATAAACTATATATTATTCCATTGCATTGTGCTCAGTAAAACTTTCAAAATAACATTTAGTTTGCTTAGATCTGTCTACTCCATCCAAATAAATAGAAATTTAAAATATGACAAGTTTTTCACTGATTCTATTAAAATGAAAAACTTTAATGCATTTTACACAGGATGATTTTCAGATGAACATTGAACATCTACATTAAATTTAAGGCACTTTTATAATAATTATTCTCTTTTGCTATTTTATTGCAGTTCTAAGAATCCTAGGTTGTATGCAATAATTCTATAATATATCTTGCATTTGATATTTATAAATGCTGCTGTGACTTGAATGAATGCATTAATAAATTATTTCAATTAATAATGTCGGAGTTACGTATTATCAATCATCAGCTTTAATATAATTCTCTCTTAACTAAGCCTCAGAAGCGCTTTTGAACAGTGAAGGGTAGAGTAGTCTAGCCTGCCATATGCCATAACCGATTTAGCAGAACCTCTGATAAATTGGAATTTGAGCAACCAAATTGTCAAGTACACAGAAGTCAAGGCGCTGACTACTCACTGCGGCATCTGGGTTAGTCGCCTCTTGAGAGACACAGTTTTTGGTACGTCTAAGTTCAAGATTCCTGGAACCAGTATGGGGACGATTATATAGAGGCACTACAGATAGTACAGAATGCTCTCATATGTTGTGTTTTATTGTAGCAGCTACATCTAGTGCTGGGGCTGCTGGAAGGGGTGAGAGAAGGAGAGAACCAGAGTCGAGTCAAGCCAACAGACAATTATCTAATGAAGACAGTATTTACTCCTTAGAGGTAAGTTTGTGTTGTAGTGATTGGTTAAGCGGCCAGATCGGTTAATTTCAGTGCTCACTCGTCATTGATATAGCTTCAGGGCCATCAAACTGACTTAACGTCAATTTGATGGCCCTGAAGCTATATCAATTGAAGCTATTGGACTTTTGAAAAGTTTTCTACAAGTTTTTCAAAAGGTTTTCAAAACGATTTCCAAAAAGAGTTTGTGCGAAAATTTTGCTCTTTAATAAATTACTTGATTTTATGCTTTTTTGCATGTGCTAGTGCATCAGTTGTGGGATATGGTTGCGTCGATAGCACAGGGTTCGACTTTGGTTCCATTGGTTCACAGTTTCATTCCCATTGATCACCAATCACTGATGTAGCTGGCGGTTGCCCCGCGAAACTGACGTTAAATTTTGATTTAGACTTCTAGCCTTATCGTTTCTTGTTTTTCTCATTTAAGTCTGTTGTCTCATGAAACCTGTACAGTGTACACTGTACACCTGTACAGTACGTCTCTATAGCTCAGTTAAATGTCTGCTCTAGTCTCAGGATCTGTCAAATTATTCTCAATCTCAGACCTACGTCTTTTGCACATATAAAATTGTAGTGTGCTACCTAGGTCTAGTTTTGTTCCCAGATTAGCGTTCTAGTATTTTTTTCATCTTGTATTTTATGTCTTGAAGCTATATTTTATTTGAACTTTCACTTGTTTGCCCAATGTTAATGTTATTGCCTTTTTATTTTATTATTTGAAACTAAGTTGTGTATTATTCGTATGGGTTATTTGTGTTTCAATTGTTTTATTATTTATTAATAAGTTATTAAACTTTGTGCCTGAAGTGAACAAATAATATCTCGATAAAAAAGCATTGAAACTAATTTGTTTCCTGCACATAATTATATTCTTGTTATTGCAGTTCTAAGAATCCTAGGGTGTATGTAATAATTATATAGTATATCGTGCACCTGATATTTATAACTGCTGCTGTGTTTCATCCTCATTATATTCCTCAGTGTATTGTATTGTATTGTATTGTATTGTATTTGAATGAATGCATGAATAATTAATCTTCAATTAATCATGTCTGAGTTACATATTATCAATCATCAGCTTTAATAAAGTTCTCTCTTAACTAAGCCTCAGAAGCGCTTTGAACAGTGAAGGGTAGAGTAGTCTTCTTCTTGTTACCATTTCTTTAATGTTGTTGCTGCAGACCGGTAATGCAGAAGGGGACAATGAGATGAACGAGCTAGTGGACAATGTTGGCAGATCAACGTTCTATGATAAATCACCTCTAGCTAAGTACGCTCTTTCTACGTAATCAATCAATTAGAAACTTTTTTATTATATAGCACACGCTTAACAAAGTCTCAGATGCTTGTTGAACAGTGAGGTTAGAGTAGGCTATCTTACCATCAATGTGGCAGGACCTCATATGGCGTGTATGGAATTTGAACAACCACTTTGCAAAGTACACAGAAATCATGGCGCGGACTACTCATCCCTTCACTGCGGCATTCCCATTAGTCGCCTATTGGGACACTTGTATTTTTAGGTTGGGTAAAAATCTTAGTTTCTCAGAACCAACACGGGAAGCTGTCGTTTATCCCTATTTGTTTCCAATCAATTGGTGCAAATTTAACATAGATCTATATATCTTTTCTGAAGAGATCGTGAAACAGAGTTATTACGGTTGAGTCTTTGTAGTGGAATAAACTTTTGATTGAGCGAGGATTTTCCTAATAATTATGAATAATACTGATCGAGGTAGTATATAGAAAGTTTAATCTTAGGCTTGCATTTAGTTTGTTTGCCTCAGAAGCAAGTGATATGGGTACGAATCCCAGGTCAGTCAACAAATGATTAACCCCACATATTTTCTTGGAAACCGTTTTGCTTTCTGAGGGGTCTCCATAACCAGTGACTGCATTAGTCGGCTTCTACAAAACACGTGCAGCTTTTGGTTGATCTATTCTTACGTTTGCCAGATCCAACACGGCTAATGATTAAGGTTTAATCAAAGTTTTAAGGTACGATAAATCATGGAGTGGGGATAAAATAATAAAACACAAAAATTGCAACTATAAAAGAAAACTAGCATGTACTCGTTTGTCATGTGTGACAATTATACAAAAAAATGTATGATATATTACAGGAGCTCAGATGCTGCTCGACATAAACACAGTAAATCCACCTCACCTACCTCACCAGAGTACGCCAGTTCTTCTAAAACCAAAGGTAAAGCTGTATGGTGGCTCAGTTGTTAGATTTCTATATTTTGCATGGGAGTCCCAAATTCGATTCTCAATTGGATCTGATCAGAGAATTAAATCAAGGACTTGCATTTATTCATAAGTGGATAAACTGACAGCAATTTACCCATCAAAGGTGACTGCTATGCAATATTGTGATGGTGGGGTTGCAGCTCTAGCATATGATCCTATTGAATATGTGGGGATGGTGACAAATCTTACCATCTGGTTAATTTTTTTTTAATTTTTAAATTTCTGTATATATTTATACGTGACAGACGCACATGCAAGTTTCCTTTCTTAGTTGCCGTTTTTGTGTTTTTTTTATTTTCTTTGCCGATCCATGATTGATCGTACCATTGCCTTTTAATAGCGCGACAAGCAGCTAGCGCCGGTACACTACAAACCTACAAACCCTGGGATTTTTATTTTAATGAAATTAAAAGGTTAATAGAAGGTTAATGACAATTATTGCCATGTTTTGTCAGGATTTAGTTTTAATTCTACTCTTAGTATAACGAATAGGCCCTACTATAATCACTACATTGTGTGTATGTTGTTGAGGTTTATAGACGTTGTGTCATAACTAGATGATTAACATCTGTGTCTCCGAGGCCTCTACTTATGACCTCGGTACACACCGGGCAGAGCGCAAGTTTTATGCTCGCAGGACAACGAAGTGCAGTGAAGTCCTGGCCCAAATTGTTATTTTATATCGATCCAATTACTACAATAAATATGGCTCTCATTTTTAAAGCTATTTATATCATTTCCTGTTTTTTGTGAAGGTGTTTGACACTGCAGTTCACTGTATCAATTCGTATAAAGTTTGCATAACGTTAAAGCCTACATGTAGTTTAGCGACTACTTACTTATGACAATGATGATAAAGAGGCTAAAGCCGAATTAAACGTCATTCGTGGCCGAATGGCTTCATCAGTGATGGGTGAGCCCTGGGATATGATTCTATGAAACCAGATTCCGATGCTCTTAACCAACAGTACCATGGGCCAAGCTAATACTTTTTTTTAATCTTCTTTTTATTTCCGCACGTGACAGCTACACGTGTTTACAGTGTTTCATTCCTTTGTTGTTATTTTCGATATTTTGTGTAGTCTTTCGTTCCACTGGTTGATAGTACTTTGCCGTAAGGGGTGCACCATGCAGCAATACTGTCAGAGACGACCCGGCTGGGACTTTATTCACCCATGGCCTCCTGCTTATTAGGAAATTATTGTACCGACTAGGCCAACCGGGCCTTTAAAACAACTTCAGGGATTAGCTTAAAGTTGGTACAGCTTTCCTGCATTGACCAATGAAAAAGCACTGTATTCGATCTCTCTGTTCCGTCAACCTAAGGATTTGCTAGTGCGATATCAATATGTTTCATCCATTGAATATGTATGCTCATTTTGGGACCCCTAAATATTGCTTTTGGTGAGGAAATGGCTCTAAATTTTCTATTGTATCATATTTCTGGTTCATCCTCTGATGACGATATCTGATGTCACTGATATCGTCGTCAGACGATGAGCCAGGCTTTAAACCATATTTGATTTGATTTTGATATTTAAAAGAATAATAATAATTATGTTTATATCTATATTATCTGGAAGAGCTCCCAGCATATCAGTAGAAGACAGGTGCTGTTCCTGATTAACCATTGATTGATTGATTGATTGATTGATTGATTAATTGATGTCTAGCAGCTGTTTCAGCGGGCACATCTCCCAGCTCATCAGTAGCAGCAGCTGCTGTAGCGGCAGCTGAGGTGGGACCCAATGCAGTGCAGCGGGCCAAGGAAGCTCTTAAGGCTTGTTCAGGGACGTCACCAACATCAGCCCCGGCTCAGTCTGCCCCTCCAAGGCCTCCGTTAGTATTGCACAACTTTTATTTACTTACATAATTATCACAACATGTAGGCCTACATGTTGTGATAACATCTACATGTTGTGATAACATGTACATGTTGTGATAACATGTACATGTGCAACGTTGCGCTATATTTTGATGCCCTTGGCAGCATCCTTGGATGAGGAAACGGGCACCTTTTAAACTTTATTAAGATATTGAATGTATGCGTGACTGGCAACAAAGGCCAGAATTGGCCATTACGTGTGTTTCAATTATAGATTGAAACCGAGAGAGAGTGTGAGATAGAGAGAGAGTGAGAGAGAGAGAGAGAGAGGAGAGAGAGAGAGAGAGGAGAGAGAGAGAGAGAGAGGAGAGAGAGAGAGAGATAGTTAGATAAATAGTTAATTAGTTACAAGCTCTTCTTATGTTTTATTTCTATGTCTTGACGTTGTATTGTGTTGTCTGCTATGTGTCTGATTGTGTGATTTCTGCGTTATGACAGACTTCGAAACTGAATAAACGAATATATTATTTATTACATATTCCGACTTATGTTTATAACGCTCATATTGGGCCTTCTTATACACCCCTACACAAAGTAAAAATGACAGATCCTATAATCAGAAATTGTTGCCTAAATAAGAAATATCAACAAGGCCTACTACCTAACTAAATAATCAGATGAGAACTGTGAGTCTAAGCTAGCATTGTTGCCTAAATACTTAAATTACAAAGGTAAGTAAGCTCTCTGTTATGACAGTCAATTTTAAAAATCCAACTTAGGTTGATGCAATTTGTTGGCTGAATTTATCGTCAGTTTCGCGGCCTAATGGTTACATCAGTGACGGATAGATGGACTGATATTCTGTGATGTGTAATTATGTATTCTCTAAAGTCTATGATTGATTGTTATTCAGCCCACCTGTTCTCTCCACAAGCACAACATCTAACGACTCTAGATCAAATTCCTCATCATCGGATGTTCAATCGTCCTCGTCACGGGGTGGCGCCAATGTGTCTCTGCTGAGAGTGCTGGTGGGGGAGGGGTTTGAGGAGCAGCAGGCAGCTAGAGCTCTCGCTATCGCTAGGAACGACCTGAGCATGGCTCGAGATATACTGCAGGAGTTTGTCAAGTCGTCGTAAAGCCTGCCCATATAGTAGTAGGATCCCTGTTTGTTACTCTTGACATCTCTCTCTCCAAGTAATTGTTTACTAGTTGTTTTTGACTCTTGAATTCTCTTTCTCCTCTAAAGTAGTTGAATTCTTGTTCCCACTCTTGACATTTCTTTCTCTCCAGATGGTAAACTTATTACTTATAGCTAAAATGCTAAATCCGAATTTTGAATCACATTAGTGACGGGTGAGCCCTAGGATTCGGATTATGAACCTATGTAACCCGAATCAGGCACTTAGCCGATGAGCTAACTGGGTAAAACTTATGATTTATCCAGTCTTAAGTTTTATTCATGATAACATTGATAAGAAGCTTTATAAGTTGTATTCTTTGCCCTGATAATTCTTCTTTGAGGGGCAAGCTAGAAAACGAACATAGAATTTTAAAATTCTTACTGATTTGCTTTACTTCACTTTACTGATTGATTTACTGATTGATGATTTATTGATTTACTGATTGATTTACTTTACTTTACTTTACTGATTGCAATAGAAATATGTGGTATTGCCTTTGAGGGGATGAATCGAAGCTTGCGTTAAACTTGCTGATGGTTGCTGCCGATAATTTTCATTCTTTCATTATTATTATTCGCATTTAAATATTCTTGAAAGTTTAGCTTATATTCTCTTGTTATGCATGATTGTACTTACAGCCAAGTATTCAATAGAATACTCATACAGTGCAATCAATGCTAATAAATATAATGCTAATATAATGCTAATATTAGAGGTCGACAGAAAAAGAAATAATTTTCGGCCGAAAAATAAAAAACCGAAAAAAGAAATATCTTTCTCGACTGAAAAATTAAAAAAACAAATTTATTTTTCGGCCGAAAAATAAAAAAACCGAAAAAAAAAAATTTCAGCCGAAAAATAAAACCAACCGAAAAACGAAAAATAACAAGCGCAGTGGTTAGACATTATTTATGCACATAACGCTACGTACAGGCCTATAGGCCTGCACAATTTATCCATATTAATTAAAGTCTACATTTTAGATGCACATAGAAAGTCTTTATTATTTGATCAATTTGTCAATCAATGCTCATTTGGGAGTGTAATAAAAAAAATGTGAAAAGAAATGTGTGCCTTGGACATATGGGCAATGGGCATCCTGTTACCTGTAACAGTTGAATGAGATATTATAGATATGTAGGCCTATATAGCTGAGACAGTGGTAGACAAACCAGTGATACAAATCCCGGATATTTTATAAATATTTCTAGCAAAATGATTAGGCCTACTGTAATATTATTGTATACTTTCTTAGCCAATATCATATTATTGTTAAATGTAGTAGGCCTAAACTGCGGACTAGATATAGACTCATCTTATTGTGCAGTGGCACTATCATGAACGCAATATCTGACATTCTATTCATATAAATATGCATGTAAGCAACATGTTTCCAATTTATTTACCTATGAAATATTTACTCAGCTAAATTATATATTTTTTGGCATAGGCCGAAAAATTGACTTTTTTCGGCCGAAAAAGAAAAAATCGAAAATGGAAATAACTTTTTCGGCCGAAAAATAAACGGACGGAAAAATTGATTTTCGGCTTTTTCGGTACGGAAAACGAAAACGAAAAATAGATTCAGTCGACCTCTAGCTAATATAATATAACGTGACAAAATTTGAACCAACATGTTCAGTTTTTTGTACACGGAATAAAAATACTGTAATACTGTAATTGTAATTGTAACTGTAATTGTAATACTGTATAAAACAATTGCTTCTAGAATAGAATGCGATGCAGTTTCAGATTACCAGTAAATACTTAGCAAAGTGTCAGACTACTTAACAAGTGTACTTCAGCAATTGTACTTTGTCACGTATACTTTATCAAGTGTAATTTGTCATGTGTACTTCAGCAAGTGTACTTTGTCGTATGTAATTATCAAGTGCACTTTAGCAAGTGTACTTTTCATGTGTACTTTAGCAAGCGTACTTTGTCATTTGTACTCCAGCAAGTGTATTTTGTCATGTGTACTATATCAAGTGTACTTTAGCAAGTGCACTTAAGCAAGTGTACTTTGTCATGTGTACTTTAGAAAGTGCATTTTAGCAAGTGTTTTTCTCATGCGTACTAAAGCAAGTGTACTTAAATAAGTGTACTTTGTCATGTGTCTTTCACCAAATGTACTTTGCAAAGACTTTGTTATTCTATTAATCTACTTGGAGCATTGCAGCACTATCTGAAATGATTTCGTGCAGTGGTGGTCTAACTGCGGCTCGCGAGACGGACCTATGTTGTGTGTCTAGCGAAGAGTTTTTGATAAATATTGTTACTATTACCAATTTCTTGATATCATTTTATGTAAATGATAAGTAAAACTTGGAAATATTATAGTTAATGCTTCAGAAATATACTTCCAACGAACTTTGATAATGTACTTTGAACTTTAGGACAGGTATTTTGGACGCTAGTATTTATATAGAACATGTACGTAGAACTTCAAATATTTACTGAAATAATTAAAGGCACATTTCAGCAAGGGATTGAGCGTGAAATATAAGCACAAAACTGAGGATGGAGAGGGTAAAGACATGACCGAACTGCTCAACTATATTATATTCAAATGGTCATTAAACGAATTGTACTTAGGGCCGATTTATAAACTCCATTTCTATGGTAGTTGCTAGGCAACGGTGGCAACTCCTAAATAATTATATAATGGAGTAGATAAGAAATTACTTCATTCAGAACCATTGGTATGATAAAGCGCACCTGAAGTTCAGAAATCGGCCCTCGAGGTTTATTTTTAAGTATGTTTTGAGTGTAATGGCTAGGGAGGCCTTAGTGAAAGTTGAATATTTTGTTGTTGTTAAATATTGCAGAGAATTTTTGTTGTTTTGAACAATGTTGTAGGCCTGTGTATTGACCGGCGTAGCAGAAGTAAATGTTAATTTTTTTGTATGGATAGACGTAAAATGAAAATGTGAAGGCTTTATTTTGTATTGACGTGTCTGGCATCATCCTTGGAGGAGGACACGGACGTCAACCTTTCTGTGTTTGTTGAAGTATTTGATGTTTAGAAGTTGGGGAACGTTTCGTTCATAGCACTTGCTGTTATATCGGTGTTGTTAATAGTATTAATATGCTTGACAAATCAATATTACATTACAGTAAATTATAATGGTAAATTTAGGATTGTTACTTAATCGTGTGTATAGAATTTGATAACATTTGCATAATTTGTTAAATAGTAGCCGAATTGAAGTCTATATCTATTTCGTATCTATTTTTATTATGTGTTAGCAGAAATAGCAGTGCATTTCAATTTCTATTAGATCTACATTGCAGAATCTTGATGACAATTTACTTTTTCTAACATATTTTTTTAGTTGTTCTGTATTATTTACATTCCGAAATGATATTATTCTGATATAAATAAAGTGATATATTTGGAGATCAATTTGTTTAATGTTAGAAATTATTTATTTGAGATCGGATTATATTCAAGTCCAAATAGCAGTTATTCCGAAATAAATATACGAGTAATATAATATTCTTTTGCTAGTTGTAGAACTTCTTTTACTTCATGGATGAACCGAGATAAATGAACCTTCCACTTATGTTGAACAGATAGAATTTATTTCCTGACGAACAACAGTGCCGGCCTTAGCGGTGTGCAAACTGTGCAGTCGCACAGGGCCCACAAATTTAGGGCGCCCGCAAATGTCACAGAAAAAAATCAATTTGTGGCTAGTGATTTTTTTCAGTGACATTAGATTAGTGGGCCCCCAAAATACTGTGTGATTCGTTCAGTGGTGTAAATTAAATTTGCGGGCCCCCACGAAAAAGTTTGAAAAGGGGCCCCTGAAAAAGCTGAAATGGGTCCCATTTTGAAATTCCCCTCCTGAAAGTGTGTAAATGCCTAAGTTTTGCACTCGTTTGAGTCAATATTTTTAATCGCGATTAATTATTTACAAGTCAAATAAAAATTCGCTGCTTAAAACTTGTAACCAAATATCCAACTGCAAATAGATCTCTC
>JAQFZF010002849.1:0-11944 GCA_034695365.1 Enchytraeus norvegicus
AAACATATTGCGCACTACAAAAGATCGACAAAGTTGGAGAGCCATGATCTCCTACGTCCTTAATGGACATGGTACCGGAGGAGAGAGACTACCCTTCATTAGATAACGAATTTGCACAGTTTAGACCGTCGTTTTATAGATCTCCAGTAGCTGTTGTCCATTAGTGGCTGGTAATTGCTTGCAGAACTTTGCAACTTGCTTGCAATGAACAATTCGTTACGTCCCCTGTGTATGCCTATTCTTCGGATAAGGATTAAAAGTAGAGCCGTGTCAGTAGTCTACATTCACTGACTTTATATTGAAGACGTACATCTACGATAATTTTTAATTGATACATATGCACCGTTTACCTGAGAAATTATGGTGTTATATGAACATGGACTTTATTGGACTGTTTGAAACGTCTCTGATATAGTCGCCACATAATCAAGACGTTTAGCCTTCATTTTCATTTGATTATCATTTTTAAATTTTCCAATAATATCCTGGATTGTAAATTACCCTGGTCTAGAAAAGGATAATATTGATATTTATTGCTTTCAGATAATAATCTTATGCATAGATGTATACAAGTTTATGTTCAAAAATCCCCGAAACACCAGTTAGCGTAGTAATACGCGCTTTCCATCTGACCGAACCAAATTTTGATTATCTATTTAGATTACTGATAGCGTCAAACTACACTGAAATGATGGTCATGAAGAATGAGACGATGATGAACGACGTAGACCTGGTATGAATAATTGAATATACATGTGTTTTATTCTGTATGTTTTTATCATGTTAATATTTCATTTATTTATACTACCTTTGGTTGTTTATTCCAGCACTATGTATTTGTTTATACAATCTATGTCCCGGTTGGATAGCGCATAGTCGGTAACACGCTTACTCAATAATCAGGATGTCGCGGGTTCGAGTCCCATCCGGGTCCGTCTCTAACAGTATCCTTCGATACATAATGAGGCGTCAAACTTAGCTGTTTAACTAGACAGGACAGAAACCTTTAAACCATTCAATGAGTGTTTACAAACATTCAACATTCGCAATATCATGAAAATTCGTGATAAAGACCAAGTCTAAAGGTTTATTTTCTGTGTGTGTAGAGAACAATAAAAAAATATTATAGAGCTATGTAAAAGCTAGAGCATATTAATGTTTGAGCAAATTATAGTACTTGAAGGTATGGACAACACACCTGCAAAAACTCTTCGTATAATTATATAGACTGAGGACAAACTGAGTCCGAGTTTCGTCTAAGTTTTACAGTATTATAAACATAGATCTGTATATATTAACTCTAGCTCCATCTATAGAGCTAGAGCTAATATAATTATGCAGATCTACGATTATAAAGCAGTGGCGTTTACCAATGGAGGCTTGGGAGATTGATCTCCCTGGGTAAACCTAGGGGGAGGGGGGGCTGAGAATCATGAGTTTTTGGAGGATCCTGTTTTTTTTGTGTTTAACCCTCCCCCCCCCCCAAGAATATCCCACTACAACTGGGGGGGGGGGGGGGGTAGACACCACTTTTTAAAGTAATAAAGTTCATTTCATTCTTATTATTCTAGTAGCCTTGATATAGGTAAGCTTGATCAGCCATTCCCTCTAGCTGTCCCTGAGAGAAAAAATCTTAAGGTTTAGCATTTGACGCTTGTATTCAATCAATCCCTGGTATGTTTTTATATTACAGTAGATATAGGCCCTACAATTATATATGTAGGTAAGCTGACATCAAAATATAAACATCGTATTTGACCTTAGATAATATGTAGACTGAGGAAGGGATAAGGTGACCCACCACAGAAAACGAATTGTCTCCCTAAGATAATACGAAAATAGAAAATACGACGTACGACAATAATACAATACAGCATACATTCTACGCCTAAATATTTATATTTATCGTAGCTTAGAAAGGCACATCCCTGTGAAACTTCAGATATTTTAGTGATTCAGCTGCTATGGAAAACCAATAAATATTAATGGTTGAAACAAGAGAATGTTCAAGGCATCTGAAAATCATTGATATTTCGATTGATCCGATAAAATCTACACAAATCCAATCTGTTAAATTTGAATGTCCCTTGATTGAAGTTGAAATGAGATCGAGTTTTTAACCAAAGATCTCGAGCGTTATTAAAAGTTGCTCCAACATGGCTCACAATCACGGCGTATGATGATAGGAAAACTTACTATTGATCCTATACGATTTGAACATTCATCTTTGGAGCTCTGATTTACACAATTATAATTGTCATTTCGCGACTAGTTACAGATCTTGTCATGAAATCGGAATAATTAGGTATTACAGCAATGCCACACAAAAATACGTAGTATGTTGTTCTTTTTCGTGTATTTTGTAACATTAAACTTTTTATGTAGCCTATCACATGTAAATGATTTATATCTGAATTCAACATGATTAATTTGTTAACTGTTACTGTTCTATGACATTTCTTACGCCTACTAGCAATATAAAGATGAGACGTGGGCGTATTTATTTATTAGAATAATTGTAGAATCTTATACGGCATATATTTTACTTCCTTGAAACATTCATTTCTTATATTGCTCTACTTGAGTCAACAATGAAAGTTGCCTGAGTCAACTGTATCAACTGTATATGTTGTCCCGAATGGTGCAACTAATACTTGCAGTGCATTTTTATATGTATATGTTAATTATAGTTAAATATGTTAATTGTTGTTACTTTATGATTTTTATATAACTGATTTTGTTGTGTGGGGTATATTTGGTGTGTGTGTGTATGGGCTTTACACCTTGTTTCACGTTTACTGTCTGTGTGTACTGCTGATACTATCTTTGCCGTGAAAAAGAAGTCAATTCAAAAATTAAAGAGTATTCTAATAAGGTCTGGAGGAAATTGAGCAATTGAATAGTAAGGATATTTTAATTTTATCAATCTATTAGGCGCTTAAATAATGACCCCCGGTTCTTTAATATACTATTTTGTAGTACAGATTTGAAAATATTGAAAAATTAGCCAATCACAGCTCTTGAAATAAAATTGTTTAATCCTACGACTGGTTGTTTAGGGATAATTGGGGGTTGTTTGGTGGGTTGTGATTGGTTCTTGACAAATCTGTACCACAATTGTAATAGATGCCCACGGTTCACAGCGGTTATAATGCATGTCTCCAACAAGTGCTGTTGGAGACGTCCCTGATATCGTCGTTAGATGATGAAACGGACGTTAAACCCGTATTGCATTGTTGTATTGTTGTATTGTATGTCAAATTTATTTATGAAGCGAAGACAAATGAGTTAAGACTTAGCTCAACTAACTAAGACGTATTGATATACGTTTCCATTATCCGGAGAGGTCAAACTCGTGATAATGCTTTACTAATATCATTATGCGCCATTGGACACGCTGTTAGTTTCAGATCTTTACTAAAGTATCGTGCAGATATTAAAAAGCTGTAAGACTTATAGTTTTTATTTATTGCATTCAATTATTCGGTTATGTTATGTGTTATGTTATGCGTTATGTGTTATGTCATGTTATGTGGTTCCCGTTAGCTTTTTTAACCCTATTGCATGGACTCTGTGTTGCCTGATTTCAGTTGTCTTTGAATCACATCCCGTAGGCCAAAAATTTGACTTCCAAAATAGTTTATACAATTTTGATTAATTTGTATTCATAGTTTGTAATTATTGACATCACAGTTTGCAGAAAATAGCGCAGCCACAATCGCGTAAAGTGAAATACTGACAATACAATAGGCTTAAAAGCCGTTTCATCATCTGACGACGATATCAGGGACTTGCAACAGCACAAGCAACACTAACCGGTGCACTCAAACGCAGTTAGCAAGTCACAAGTGCTGAAAGAGCACGAAGTGCTGAAAATAGCTATCAACACTGGTCAAACATGGTGCAAGTCCATTGATAATTTCCTTGACGACAATTATATATAACGTTGACGACATGTGGACGACAATATCTAACTAGACTATGGTCGAATTTTTAGCGAGAGTTTTTGCGTCACGAAGGCTGCATCGGTGACGGGTGAGCCCTGGAATTAGAATCGTGCAAATATGGAACTGTAGTGGTGGGTGTTGTAGTCCAGTGAATAGTCAAAGTGATGAAAGAGTCCTGGGTTCAATCCCAGGTCAGTCTACAAATAGTAACGCCAGCACCCTTGGGCACGGGTGCGTACCAGCTCCTGGTAGGGTGGTCGTGTATATGCGCTTGCTGAATTAGTTCTCTCTAAACGGCAAATAAACGATTAAACAGTTGAGCGGTGCACTACAATACTAGAAACAAAGAAAGGAAAAGCTTCAATCAACCGCTTCTGTCATGTGTGATAATCATTGGTGATAAATCAATCAATCAATGCGGATTTAACGTCCGGTTCCTCACCCGAATGCGATGTCAGGGACGTAAAAAAGCGATTAAAACTCAGTCTTGACGTGTACCCGATTGGACTGCTGGTTCAGCCAAATAAATGTATTTCTAAAGATTATTGAATTTTCAAAGTCTAAAGTCTGGCACAGCAGAATTTGTAAGCATTCAAGTCCAAGCTCGACAGACTTTTAACTTCCAACTGCGTAAACAAACTCAATGTTTACTATGCGTGTTCGTAAGAGGCGACTAACGAATATTTTGTTTGTAAGATTAGGGTATTCGTTAAATCTAATGCCTGGCAAAGCAAAATACTTATGCATTGAAGTCCACGCTCGACAGAACTTCAACTTTACGAATACCCGAATCTTACAAACAAAATCTTTATGTAGGCTGAACTCGATGACATATATTACTTTCACCTGGCTAATAGTGACTTATATTAAAATATCATACTGACTTAATATTACAAATGATTAAGAACTACAGTTAGACATATTAAGTTGTAAGATTTTACAATTTTTCATTTCACACTTTAGCATGCACGGAGGTCATGTTTCATAGCTTTGTCCTTGGCTTATTACCATTTAGGTCGACTATAACGTTTTGTATAGAGCAGTGGTGCACAACCTCGATGAGCCGAAGGGCTGCATAAAATTTGTTTAAGTGGTCGCGGGCCGCACAAAAATTGTCAACACACATGCAGGGGCGGGCGCAGCTTTTTATCGAGGAGTGAGATTAGAAATGACATTTTATTGCTATTTCAACTGTCAAACTAAACAGCTAAGAAGAAATAGAGGGGCCAAAACGTTTCGGGTGGGAGATATACCGCAAAATACTATTAATTTGCACAAATATTTTTACTATTGACACTAAAAATGTTAGACACTAAATAATTATTCTTTCACGCCAACCCTCGGCGGGCCGCACGGCAAGGCTTGGCGGGCCGCTTGCGACCCGCGGGGTTTTGTGCACCCCTGGTATAGAGCGACGTTTTATAAATATACTTATTTAATGATTGATTGATTTGCCGTACGAAAAATAAGTCACAAGTTAGACACCGAACCGGTATGTCGCTAATGACGCCTCTGTTCTACAACACTAGGCTATAGATTCTTTTAGTTAAAAAAAGTTACATTTGTGAGATATCGTAATGATATGTGTATGATTTAGTTTGGTTGTAATATTATTTAGTGACACGCTTAATAATAATAATAATAATAATAATAATAATAATAATAATAATAATAGAGGTTTAACGTCCATTTCCTCATCCAAGGATATCAGGGACGTCAAAATTGTATAATATGTATACATGTAACTAGTCATTAAGTTAGTATTAAGTCAGACATGGATTTAATTAGCAGCAGGTTGCTTTCTAACCCACAAAAGTTATATAATTATGATTGCATTATATTGTTATTTATTTAAAGCAACAATAAGTAATTAATACATTGGCGTGATATATAATATATTAACTATTATATATTACCATTGTGCATATATATTATCTACACCATGGCATCCATGTCTCTCGATATATACAGCTACTACAGTTGCTATTTAATGAATTCACAAACATTCGCACTGATACCATTTTTCTAATTATTTCGTGACTGTAACAGTTCGCCAGCCACTGCTATTACATCGGATTCGTGAGAGGCTATGCCAACTCAACAGCCGCTGTCAGTACGTGCAATGGAATATTGTAAGTCATTCTAAACTCTAGTTTTTGCGTTTATCAGAATTATTGTATTAAATTATAGAGCACGTAATTCAACAGGATTACTCATCGATCTGTCCAAAGCTGGACTTTCGATAATCGCTAAACTAGAGTTTTGGCTTAAGAATGTCTAAACTCTAGTTTTTCGATTATCAGAATGGTATTGTATTAAATTATGGAGTACGTAGTTCAAAAGGATTAGTCATCGAACTGGGCCCGGTGCTACACTGATGATCCGCATGAGTGATTGTATGTTTTATTACCACTTGATCAAACGGTCAGATAAGTAATGGTCTCCATGTTTGCTCACGATAATCCACTGTTAATCGAATAGCACTTAAATAATTTATCTGATGTAGGCCTACCGGTTTACATTCATTCAACGGAAATTTCCAGCAGTCAAGGTCATCATATAATATTATTGCATTTTGACCCTTAAAAATAGCAATTTTGGACCATCGCCCCCTCTCGATAAGCCTGATTTTATCTTGCCGAAATAAAATGAATGCTACAAAATTACCCCCCCCCGCTCTAAGCAATTCCTACGTCTGCCACTGCCACTGTATTTTTCTTACTTTTCTGTATTATTAGATAGTATAGCTTTTAGTATATAGGCCTATCGGATGATGAACCGGACTTTAAACCGTTATTTGATTTTTTATGTTGATTCGTTTGTAATCACTTACGAATAACCGCCGTTATTGAAATCAATCCGTTTTAGAAAATTTGTCGATAATGAAAAAGACTCCTGTGAACGACGAATTATCCAAAACAAACTCATTCGTAAGTGAGCGTGTTCGTAAGAAGAGTCTTACGCATATAGGCTAAAAAAAAGTTCGCAATTAAACATTGCCGCATTTAATTATTAAGCTAATACAGATATAACGCGTCGTCGCGTCTGGCAGGTTACCTTGAGACACATTGCCATCGATTCAATATTTTGATTGAAATAAATCTAGCCGCGGATTTATCTGACCTTTTATTTATTTTTACAATTTTTTACAGTATGCTCCCCCAGACTAACGGGAGGGGGCAGAAGTGGTTTTCGCCTAAAATACTTGTGGGTCAAGTTCGGGGAAATATTTTACAGGGATGCTTCTAGTCAACGATGTTAATCATTTTCATGGTAAAAATTGAGAGGGGGAAATGAAAAGTTGGGGCCACGGTCCCCCTCCCTTCCCACCTAAAACATCATTTAGAGGGGGCTCCGGGCGGTCTTTGACAAAATTTGACCTTCGCCGAATAAATAAATCTGTGACTCATGGCCTGATTCGAGGACAGGAAGAATTGTGAAGCACAATATTTAGAGGGACACGCGTCGGTGATCACACAAGTTCTCTGAAGATTTCACGCTTGACATAACAGCTTTGCAGTCCTAACATGATCTAAAATTAGATAATCAGAAAAGTTGTGAAAAAGCCCAGCGTCATCGCAAATAGAGTAGGTCAGGAGTTGATACGTAACTTCCTTGCGCGATCAAGGTTAGGATTGTTTATAATGTTTAATCACGATTAGTTTAAGTAAATATCGACAAAACTGACGTAGAACATATAATATGCCTAGGCCTAATCATAAAATGTGTTTAGGAAAGAGGATACCGGTACTAACTTTTATTTAGTCCTTTTACAAAATCGACTTGATCTTTTCCTGTATTAGTTCTGCTTCTGGCATTGGCCTATTTGTGTTGGTGTCATCCAGTCTTATTTTATTATTATCAGTATTTATTGATTGATTTAATTATTGATTTATTGGCGGATTGATTGATCAGTGGCGCATACTTCATCTGGGACGAGTCCTATTTCATAGAGCCTGACTCCACGGCTTAGTCTAATCTCTCTATTGATTGATTGATTGAATGATTGATTGATTGATTGATTGATTTATTGATTGATCAGTGGTGCCTACTTCATCAGAGACGAGTCCTACTTTATAGAGCCAGACTCTACGTCACAGTCTAATCTCTCTGGCATGTATCGTATCTACAAGAGCTCTGAGCAACCTGAGGCTCTCAAACACATGGGCTGTGGTTAGTCAATCAATGAATCAAGAACATGGGCTGCGCTAAGTCGCCATTAAAAAGCTACGGCAATTTCTAGCGCACTTTGTCCAGTGGTGCTGGCGTAATTAGTTTGCTGATCCACCCGGGGTCTGAACCCACGCCTCTTTAATAACTTGCGCTAAGCACGCCACTCTAACCACTAGACTACAGCGTGACTCGCATTGCGACTTTATGGTGGTATTGAATTTCTTTCTTATTGTATATTTCGCTGGACATCCGTGACATCATCTACTTATGAGAAAACAGGCGCTAAATTCGAATTGTATACTATTGTAATACATTTAATTGAATTGTATTGTATTGTATTGTATTGTATTGTATTGTATTGTATTGTATAGACGTTCCTGATATCGTCGTCAGATGATGAAACGGACGTTAATCCCATATTCTATTGAATTGTAGTACGTTGCATTGTATTGTATTGTATTATATTGTAAGGTGTCGTATGATACTTATATCATGATACCGTATACTTATACAGATACTTATGTATATGATATCGTATATAAGGTATTGTATTGTATTGTTTTAGAAAGTTCAGAGGAGCTTATCTCTCTACTCTCTTTTATACCTGTTGTTATAATTGATTGTGTGATTATAAGAAACGCCGCATTTACCAGTTAATATGATTCTATATTTGTGATTTATTTAACAGGCGTTAGCGAGGGATTAAACACAACCAGCCGTAAAAGGGTAGGCATTAAAATCTGACTTACAATAATAAAAAATACACAAGAAACATCTGTCTCTTCCGGGTCATAAATTATATATCTAACTATCCGTAAAAAGTTAAACATAAAGACATAAATCAATAGAAACAGAACTAATTAAGCTAAGATTAACGTCTGTTTCCGTATCGAAGGATACTGTCAGAGACGGACCCGGCTGAGACTCGAACCCGTTAAATCTTGCTTATCGAGCAAGCGTGTTACCGACTACGCTATCCAATCTGGACGCATAATCACTATCACAAGATTCTTAAACTACCACTAGATGCTCCATTATACACTGTAGGGTACTGTTTGGAGTAAAAGCGGTGAACAGCTTGAAGTAATTTTACACTACCGATTGATTTATAGATATCTAATGTATCCCTAGTGCACTGCCAAATGGCAGGTCCAAGGTACATATTCTGAAACACAGTCTGCTATAACGCTCATTGACTGATTACTAATGAGTACTCCATCGATCATCAAGCTGATCCCATCAAACAGGCCATGGGTTTACCAAACCTAAAATGTAACCTATTTCTTGGGAATATATATTCTGACTTCCGAGGTGGTTTGCGTTGCCTTCCTCAGTATGAAAATATCTGCGTTAGTCGGCTTTTACGAAACATGTGCAGTTTTCAGTTGATCTATTCTAAATTTTCCCGGATCCAACACGGGATATACGTTAATTGCCACACAGACAATATCGTATGAATCCAACAGCTATAGGCCTACAGACAGACAAGTATAATACAAGTTATGCAAGCATTGCAGCATATGCGCAGTGTATACATACAAGGAGCATGGCACATGGATATGAAAATATCTAAAGTTATTTAGCCGGCGGCGAGGAGCGCGTGTAATGTAATACAGTCGCTCGCATACCCTTACAGAGCGATGCACCCAAAGTGATTCGATATGAAAGATAAAGGGATCAGTGCTGAAGTAGTATTCATCTTACAACATCTTCCAATAATTCCATAATTATACTCATATATTTCTTTGGACAGTGTTTGAAAGTATTTAACCTTTTGTATTGTAAACTAGATTATTATGTTTGCTAAACGTCCTAATTACTAGACCCCTCTTTCTCTGAACCTATCTCTCTTTCTCTCTCTCTCTCTCTCTTTCTTTTTTTCTCTCTCCCTCTCTATTTCTCGCCCTCTCTCATTCTCTCTTTCTCTCTCTCTCTCTCTCTCTCTGTAGTGTATAATGTCAAATGGAAGGCCTTAAGGCACATAGTTCTGTTCTAAGTCTACTAACAGCCTCTTTAGGGAGTACTCAGTCTACCATCATGTTGATCCCTCACAAATGCCTTTAACAGAACTAAAGTATATCCTTTGGCTTAGGAAAGTCTGATTTCTGAGATGGTTTTATTTCAATAATTCTACACCGTGTCTTTTATAAGTGAGCCGCCTGTTATATTTTACAATTAAATCGTAACTAGTGCTTTGACTCATGTGAAATTTGCCCGTCATAGAGAAGAACCAATTCTACCACATGCCATAAAATTTCATTTTCATATATTTAGAAACAAAAAAGTTATTGATATTTTAGAATGACAGGGGTCCATGACCAGTTTACCAATATTGAATTAAATGACGTCATCTGGCTGATGTTAACTAAATTGTAATCTGTGAACCGATTCCTGTGAAATTTTCCGGCATAGTAAAACAATCAATTCTATCCAACATCGTCAAATTTCGAAAGCGTATCTTTCAAGACAAAATAGTTATTGATATCTGGGTATGATAGGGTTAGACAAACATTGAAAAGCATGTTTTATTTCCTATCTTACCAATAACTATTTTGTTTTGTAATATCTGCTTTCGAAATTTGGCTATGTCGGATAGAATTGATTGTTCTACTATGCCTGAAATTTTCACAGGAATCGGTTTACAGATTACGATACAGCTAACATCAGCCAGATGACGTCATATAATTCAATACTGGTAAACTGGTCATGGACCCCTGTCCTTCAAATATATCAATAACTTTTTTGTTTCTGCAGATATCCGGATGAAATTTTACAACATATGATAGAATTGGTCCTTCTCTATGGCGGGCAAATTTCACAGGGATCGAAGCACTATTTACGATTTAATTGTAAAATATAACAGGCGGCTCACTTATAAAGACACGGTGTATAAAACGCAGGAGCCCAGTAGTCTATATGTTTTGTTAATGATGCAACTTCATTGTCGAAGAGTTTTTATAATTAGTATATCTAATATGGTGATGTTCTTATATAGTCTGCGTTTCTGATCCAATGATGCATAGAACCCGCGGCTCAATGCTTGACAGCTAAGCTTGATACCGACTAGGCTATCGTACTGGAACTATGGATTCTGCATGATTTGTACGAACATATCATAAGGCTTATTCAGGTTTTTTGAAGAACGCGCAATTAATATTATTCAAGTGCATGCAGGACAGCACCATACCACATCACCAAAGGACTCTGTTAGTCTAGGGATGATGAAATTTAATACTTTCATGAATTGTTTACTTTCATTGCATTAATAGTTCACGAACAAAGGCATTAGCACATGTAAACGTCCGGTCATGTGTTTACGTAAACAAGCTGCCTGACTCCATCTTTATGCAATACCTTCAGGCTGTCATTATTATAAAGCTAAAGGATAGAGACAAATTTAACGTCAGTTTCGCGGACGGGAGGCTACATCAGTGACGGGCTAGCCCTGGGAATCGAGCCGAGAACATATGGAGGACGATCTAGAGTTCTAGACGATTAACCAGTCTTGTTCTGATACACGTCAGAAGATTTGGATGATTATATTTTAATGTGAGTATAAGTAGGCAATTTAATTCAAATCATTATTAATTCACTATTTTATTACAAACCATCATTTTCTGGATTCGGGTAACACATCAAATTTTAACAAATGTGCCTAGTGTATCGGAGGTGAGTTATTTGTTGTAACAAGAATGATTCAATACGACTAAAATCATCAGCATTGCCATTTGCTCATAAGAGGCGACTAAAATAGATATTGCAAGGGAAAAAATTACGCAGCACAGTGGTTAACCCACAGACTTCCGTATAGTAAGCTGATAGAT
>JAQFZF010002850.1:0-11942 GCA_034695365.1 Enchytraeus norvegicus
CATAATTTACGGTTTGCCCCCCCCCCCCCGCTGGCCTTCCCTCGATTTTACCTGGCCCCCCTCTTTTTCTGCTCCCCTCCCTCAGAAAAATGCATGTAGTTGGCCCACTGTCAAAAAATGCTAGATCCGCCACAGCTTATGTGTAGGCAATTTTTTTGTCAATAACACATCTCCATGGTCCCTTGGTTAGCACAGCACGTTGATCGTTTGTATGAAATTTTCTCCTATTTTTCGAGTCCGATTTTTGATCGAGTCCATCAGCGATCACAATCTCGGATGTAGGGCCTACAACGAGCCAATCATGCCCTCCATCTTTCACTGGTCGATAAATTAGAAGCAATTAGTTCATAGCAGGTGACTGCTACAGAGGATTGTTTTGTGAAGTCAAGCACATGACTGGCACATTACTCAGTCGTATCAAGATTTAAAACCTTAGCGATCTCACGATCAGATTTATAAATATTGTCACCTCTGTGCTGCAGCTTTTAATTGGGGATCAGCTCAGAAATCAATGCGCTTTAGATGACAAACACTTTATTTGCTAAAATTTGACATTTCAGTTCAGAAGATCTCTCCAGACACTAAGGACAAGGTTCAGCTCCAGGTACAGCTGCACTCTGGCAAGGCCTGCACGTTCCACTTTGCAAACACAGGAGGCAGAGAGGCCCAGAAACAGGACAGAGACAATGTGAAGGAGCTCCTGCAGCAGCTGCTGCCAAGGTTCAGAGGCAAGAAAGATGTCGAACTGGAGGAGAAAAATAGGTTTGTGTTGCGATTATTTATTTTGTGTTTGCATATTTATATTCTGTTAGATATGAGAGTTTACTGTAGGGTCATTGCTCTCAAATTTTGATTGATAAATATAATTGGAAGACTTTATACTCGAGATGCAAGTTTTGTTATTTAGCTAACACTGTGGCAAAAATGGTAAATGCTACCAGTTTATTGCTAAAATGTCGTTGCAAACACTATACTCTTTTTTAAGGTAATTTCTCTAAGAAATTTATTCCTGATCTCATGTCATACTCGGGTAACTACGATCATCTATTTCGTGCATGTAAATATTGACAAGTTTAATGCATTGTTAAGCCGAGTACCAAATTGCAATGAAGCAAATTGAGAAGTTCTTCTAAATCTCTATGTTAGATGCAATTTGTTTCAAATTGTGTCTAACTTGGTCTAATTTGGTGACTCCAATTATTCTTTGCACATATCATCATTATCGTATTGTACTGCCAATAATGTAAGTAGATGAAATAGTTTTAAAATCTAAATAACTCATAGCATTTCATGTTTATCGTGCAGGTTACTAACACAGGATAGCGATCTGTTTGAGATGTACAAGGTATTAGTGGCGGGAGAGGTTATGAGTGCAGATGACTTCTGGGCTTGTAGACAAGAGGTACAATCAATCAATCAGTCAACAGCCTTTTATAATAATAAAAGTAATAATAATATTTAAAGGTTTTCTAATAAAGGTTTTAATAATAAATTTATAACTAGGTTTTATAATGAAGGTTATTTGGTTTAACTAGATCAATCAATCAATGAGGATTTAATGTCTGGTTCCTCACCCGAAGATGATGGTGATGCGATCAGGATAATAGATTTTATAGTATAGGCCTACAGCCTACAATATAAAGAAATGAGACTTTACTTTTTTGTCATTTAAGTATCTAGATGCCTAATTGCTTATTAGGTTCTCCAAAGATCTTCAAATTTTAAATGCTTCTTAAAAATATTAATAAGTTAGATAATTTAACTTTCACATTTTTGAATTTTAAAATGATCAGGTTCTAGGAGGCCAATTCTTCCACAACTCTAATCATCAGCTTATTTTTTCATGGCAACATATGTTCTTGTTCCTTTAAAGAAATCATACAACATGTTTGAATTTAAATAAGGAGATACTTTTGAATGTGTTCATTGGATATCTTATGGAATAAATTTCTTATTTATGTCGCATAAAATGTTTGTTTAGAAATTAAAGGCAACATCCACAGATGATCGGCAAGAAGTTGGCGTGTCGGCTGCATTTCTGGTAGGTGCTGGTGGTCATATATGTAATATAATGTATATGTATTATGTTCTGAGAGAGAATATAATATAATTTTGTTTATTGCGAACATCAAAACATATGCAATACAAAATGTATGCAATACAAATAAAGGTGCATACACATATGTGCAAATTATTGTAATTTAAGTGCACACCATACATGGCCGTCATCGGTGAGGGAAACAAATTCCCTATCTAGCTGACCACAGTCACATAAAGAAAAGGATAAAATTAGTATAAAAGCACAATTAATACTGTCACATTAAAGCTATTGCCGATTGTCAATTAAAAACTTTTTATAAATTGTTATAGAATTATTCAAAGATCAGAACTTCTGAATACGATGGGAATTTCATTCCATATCGAGGTGACAAAGTTTATATAAGAGGAGTCAAAAACTTTATTAGATTTTTTGTACATATAATTTGTTGATTTAAATTTCGTAGAATAATTATGAATTGGCTGGCTTATAGCTTGGAATAAATTATAAATAGAATTAAAAATAGGATCAATACTGAGTGAGGACATCATTAGGAAACCATTACAGAAACAAGATCTTAGCTAGAGCCAAAGGCTAGCCTACACTATGGGCATGGCAAGGCATAGCCTCATTGACGTGAAGTTGATCGATGGAGTGCTATTAGTGAGCGTTATAGCAGACGGTGAATTTTTGTGAATTATTTACGGCAAAGGTACGATTAACCAGTGGGAAGGAAAGACTACAAAAAATAACCCAAAAGAAAACAGCAACTAAGAAAGAAAACCATATAAGCCAGTGCGTCTGACATGTGTGAAAATAAAAGAATATTTAAACAAATTAATAATGTACTTTGAGCCTGCCAGTTGGCAGAACACTAGAGAGAGAGCGAGAAAGAGAGAGAGAGAGAGAGAGATATGGCAGTAACAAATTAGGCCAATTTGAAATGTAAAACAAATAGTAGATCATTGAATTGGCTATTTTAACAATATGCATACATGTGTAGATTTACTAAAATAGCTAGTTTATTAAATTAGTATAATCGGTAACACTTTAAAAAATTTGTTTTATTTATTTGAAAATATATTTTGTTTAGTAGAAGTCGACTTTAGAAGGCAGTCAGTGAGAAAGGACAAGGAGACGCACTTCAGAAATTTATCAAAATTATGCCTGTATTATTGTATGCATATACTTTTGTTTGTTCATACATGTGTATACATGTATGATTGTAGGCAGGCATACAACCTGTGTCGGATGGCTGTAACGGCATGAAATACAATCTAACGCCTGATATCATTGAATCTATATTCCGCACATATCCAACGGGTGAGATATCCTATGCTGCTCAATGAATTTTATTATATCTTTGTTTATCAATCAATCAATCAGTTTTGTTAATCAATCAATGCTAACAGATTCAGTGTCTGTTTCGCATGCTGCCAAAGACGGAGCTGCCTATAAATTTATTATTCATATAGAATTAGTGATGTTAATACAGATTTTTTCTCAAACCGGACTCGATGGTATAAAACCGGTATTCCATTCTAATGCCGGTTTTCTTTAATGGCAGAGAAATATATTATTAGAGTCTACTATAATTCCGAAAATATATTACACAGTGTAGGGCTAGTTGTGTTGGTTGGTAGTTAAAGCAGTGTAGTAAGTCAGCCGGCCAGTTGTTAGCTAAGTATACAGTAATGTGATGTTGTTATTATATAATTATTATAATTATATGCTAACGATTCATTGACTCTGTCCTTGATGTCACTTGCTTAGAAGAGGGATATTAATACAGTGCCCTGGCACCAAATCTGGTCTTCGGATTCGAAAACAAAGAACCGGTATTCGGTTTCAAAATTGAATACCGTTTTACCAGATTTCGTTTAACATCCCTATATAGAATGATTGCTTTATGTCACAGATCTTTTCACACACGACGCAAAGCACATGCCTACAGTTTCTTGTAGCCTCTACTCTCCTGTTCTTTCCGACATTTATCATTGAGAGAGCACAATGTTTACTAGCACGGTTACAGGCTGAATGAATAATAAAAACTGAGGATTACATTAAATTAGTGTGAAAGCCTGTTTTGCAAATAAAATTTATAATATATGTATTGATTGATTGATGCAGTGAGAGAGAAGCATGCTGAGCATGTGCCGCACCAGTGTGATGAGAAATCTTTCTGGCATCAGTTCTTCCAGTCTCACTACTTCCACAGAGATAGAATGAGTATGAGCAGCAAAGATATGTTCACAGAGTGTGCTCACAAAGATGATCTAAGTATGTGTCTGTCTCTCTCTATCTGTCTGTCTGTCTGTCTGTCTGTCTATAGATCTGTCTCTCTGAGTGTTTCTCACTACTTCTGGATCTTCTAAGATCTGTTCACAGAGTGTGCTCAAAGAGATGATATAAGTATGTGTCTGTCTTTGTCTCTCTCTGTATGCCTCTGTCTATCTGTCTGTCTCTCTTTGTGTATGTGTCTGTGTGTGTCTCACTACTTCCATAAAGACAGCATCAGCATGAGCAGGGATGATCGGTTCACAGAGCGTGCTCAATAAGATGATCAAAGTATGTGTCTGTCTTTGTTTGTGTGTGTGCCTCTCAGTAAGTACGAGTCTATTATCCTGTTTATGTACTTCTATTCTGTCTCTGTCTTCCTCTGTGCGCCCTGAGTGCTTTTTATTCAATGTTCATGAATAAGTTTGTAAGAATTTACGATTTCGTAAGTCTAGGAAATAATGGTGTGCCTGTTGCTTCAGAACTATTGAAATTTTTGGAGCGAGGCCTATGTAACAGTGTAGCAATAAAGTGCTCATTTATGTTACATTATTGATTGATTGATTGGTTGTTTGATGACAGCAATACAGGCAGAACTAAAGAAACCTGTTGGTGATCCGCTCATAGATCTATCAGCCATGTCCGATTTCTCACTTGGTGAGGTAAGTCATTGTTTGTGTGCAAACTGTGCATGTGTGTCACACAGTGTGTTATATGCATGTATAATTAAATTGTACACATCTAAAACATTTATACATGCATTAATGTATCAATGAGTGATGGACATATATTGTATATATATATATATGCCGATTACAAATAGGTTTATCTTTTGTTTCATTATCTGACCGTGACATATTATTTTTTGATATATCTGAATGTGTATAATGTATATGTGTACACACCGTTTTCGATCTATCAACTCTCTCGTTTCTCATACTGGCGTGTATTAACCTATATAGATCTGTCTCTGTGTATGTGCATGTTCTTATCTCTATCTCTAATTATGTTTCTATACTTACAGGAGTATGGCTCGGGTAAAGATGACAAAAGACTATCCTCTCATTCAGTCAACTCTTCTCTAATCAAAAGATTCAACCACCATTCCACCATGGTGCTCAAATCCTGTGATAGAAAAACCATTTCCTCAACCGCCCCGCCTTCTACGTCTGCAGTTGCGTCCGCCACCTCAACAAAACGACCGCATCAAGGTGGCACGCAACTCAACGGAACATTGCCTCATAGTTCAACCAATCACGACTCTTGTAGCAATAGTTGTAGCTCAACCAATGGGTTGGATCCGTGTGGGTCGGGGATTAGTGCTAAAAAGGTTTGTACTGGTTGATCGTAATGATCACTTTTATTGGTCAATTATATCTGTTACATGACGTACTTGCATTGCCTTCAGGTGCATATTCAGGTGCATATTGCCTCGTTGCTATGACTACTTGGACATTAACAAGACCTGGACCTGGACAAGACATTGCACCACGTCTGGAGCTAATTTAACCTGACTGGCCTAGAGCTGGTCGTTGATTGATATTTTGGCAGTCGTTAATCATCTAGTTATGACACAGCTACTTTAGCTAAACTACCAACCAACCAACCTTCAGGTGAGAAACCATAAGTTAAGCCTTCATTGAGTGATTGTTTAGATTGATTGATAGATTTAATGTTTAACTCTCTGGTTGAATGATTGTTATAATTATTGGACCCTTAGGTTACATATAAATGAATCAATCAATCAGACTATGATTCGTTGATGGATGGATTACCAAACTCGGCTTTGGAAAGAAATTAGATATTTTATTTTAACTTTTATGATTTGTTGGTCAATTTTTAAATTAATTAATAGATTATTTCACTAATAGATTAGCATGGACTATTAGACAATTATGTTAAGACATGTTTTGTAATTGTGTATAAATAACAGATATATATCCCAAGATGAAAGGTTACATTTTGGGTGTGGTAAAGGCATGGCCTTTTGATGGGTTCAACTTAATGATCGATGGAGTGCACACTAGTGAGCGGAATAGCAGACTGTGTTTCAGAAAATGCACCTTGGAAGTGCCATTTAGCAGTGCACTAGAGAGAGAGAGAGAGAGAACAGATATTAAAATGATAAAAATATGAACGTAACTGAGTGATCAATCGATCGATTGATTTGATTGATTTTCTGTAGGCGCGATTAAGAGAAAAGATTGAACTAGATGATCTGGACGGACCTTCAGAAGTTGAGACTCGACCAGCGGGTCCGAGCCTCACGCTGTCTAAAGTAGATTCATATTTCCACGGCCCCACACCGGAGGTCGCGATGCAATACAACACGAGTGAGGACCTTATAGACGCTCGTAACGCTCATACACAAGATCTGTTAGCCTGGTCCTCTCAGCCTTCTACACAGGTGCGTAGAAGTCATATTATTAGTATTTTGTAGGAATAATAGGTCGTAGGAATAATAGGTCGTAGGAATAATAGGTCGTAGGAATATATGAAAGCTGCACGTATTTCCTAGAAGTCGATACTAATGCAGTCACTGGTTAAGGAGATCCCTCAGAAAACAAAATTGTTTCCAAGAATATATGGCATACAGACTCTACAGTTATATATCATGGACCTGCAGTTAGGCAGTGATTGAGATCGAGACGATATATAATTAGGTGTGTAGGAATATTGGCTCGGCTGGACTTTAAGTTAACGTGCGTGGTACAGCAGATCAAATTTTTGTGTGATCGTTCGAAACTTTTCCATGTAGATTAGGTAACATTTTAGACAATTAGTATCAGTAGGAATTGGGGTAGGGTTAAGCTAAGGGTAGAGATAGTTAGGGCTCGGTTACGATTAGGGTGGTTAGGAATTGGCGAAGGTTAGCTTAATTTGCTGTACTTGTACCGTTAACGTAACTTCGTGTCCCTGTTGGATGGTGTAATTGGCAGCACAATTGCCTACTAATCTGGAAGCCATGAGTTCCAGTCCCAGCTGGATCCATCTCTGACAGTATCATTATATTTATACAGAAACAGACGTTAAACTTGGCTTTAGATAATAGCTAAGCGAAATTATAAATCTGATGTCATGAAAACGCTTATGATTATTGGACTTTAGATTGTACTGATTGATTCGATAGTAAGGATTGAGGCGACATCGCTTTTTGATGAGACAGTAATTGTTACATTAATTGATTGATATGTTACATTAATTGATTGATGTGATTAATTAATTGATTGATGTGTATACAATACATGTATAATTAAGTGTACATGACATTCTCTGTGTCTGTGTACAGCTTCTAATGCCTCAGTCAGCCTATAAAGTGTTGCAGGAGCTCAGTGGGTCACTAATGCACAGATCATCTAAACAACAGCTTCAAGGTATGAATTCTCGAGTATTAAGAATCATTTACCACAGGTTTACTATCACAATGTTTAGTTTGTTGCTAATCAACAGTACAGAGGATTGCTTCTGATATTTTATAATGAACAAATTTGAAATGATATCGAAATTCAATGTTAATTGAATGTTACTGGGCGCTTTATTAACCCGCCCCAGATATTTTCATTCTGTCATTTATTTATTTATCTAATTATGCATACTTTATTCTGTTATCAATTAATTATTGTAGTAATTTATTCGATTATTCGTTATTTGATTGATTGATTGAATTATTAATAACCTAAGAATCAAATATGTTGGGATGCAAACTTTATTAATTGACTTATTGTTTGTTCGAATAATTGATGTACTGACTAATTGATTGATTAAGTGATTGATTGATTATTCCAGGTCTAGTAGCAGAAGACTTACAGAAGGAGATCAAACATCTCTACAGCGCTGTATCAGAGCTCCTACGACACTTCTGGGCTTGCTTCCCCGTCACGACGAACGAACTTGAAGTGAAGGTTTGTTTAACATTACCTGCACGCACATTATATAATGATAACATTAATTATAAAAAGATTTACCGTCCGTTTCCTCATCCAAGTACGATGTCAGGGACGTCTCAACAGCACATTTTCCAGCAAACCGGTTCACCCAAAACAGTTGGCAGAAACACTAGCAGAAGAAAAATTGAGATCCTAAACTGTGCCAGTCCGGTGATCAGAAGACAGTCGGGCAGATATTTTATATATATATATATGGTGGAAAAAAATGTGTTTTCAACCTACTACAGAAAGTGGAAACAGATGTGCAAGAGTGTAGATCAGGAGGCAAAGAATTCCAGACAGTGGAAGCTGCAAACGAAATGGATCGTCGACCTTCTGACGTGCATATATAAGGAATTTTGAGAGATTGGTGTCTAATATTAACGTTTACATTGATAATAATTAAGAGTTAGCACCCATTTATATTCTCCAGGAATGTCTATAAGTAATTCATATACAATGGGTTCGTTCGCAATACCTGCGGTCCGTGCGGTGTTAAAAATTACACGCCACTACAATTTGTAAACAAATTTATGTTTTGTGGCGAGATCTCGCGAACGCATTTTTGTATTTTTACGCCACCTACAACAAAAATGGCAGCTTCCATATGGAGCTTTATGATTCAAATATTAATATTCATTGATCTACATAAAATAATGAATAAAACAAATTTAGTTATCAGAATAATTTGGACGCTTAAGAATTATTCATATATAATCATTAATTTACGCTACAATTAATTAATTCATAAAATTTCATATGACAAATGTTTGTTTATACTAAACAAGATGGATTCAAAGAATTGGAACACGACGTGGCGCTGGTGCTCTAGTTCAACGAGCTCCCTGATCCGCATGCAAGTATGACGGCTTATGGGCGTGGTTTGACCCAGTTTAACCGTGGCGGGGTAGCGTGGGGTGGTTCTCAAAAACAACAAAGTGGGAAAAACTCCCCAATCTCCATTTTCTCCAAGTCTTACGAACGAACCCGATGTGCATAAGCATTACGTATTTCCCCACCCAAACATCAACAAATTATTTGCTTTCATAATTCTAGATAAACTTTGAATTTTGTTATATGTGAATCACGATAGAACACATGCACTGTGTAATATGTGTGCTCTTTTATCCATGTTGGTTCCGGGAAAATTTAGAATATCTACCAACCGAAAACTGCACGTGTCGTAAGAGGCGACTAACGCAGATGAAAGGGCTGAGTGATCTGTGCCATTATTTCTGTGTACGTGACTCTTTGGTCGCTCAAATTTCAGATTTGCAGAGGTCCTGCCAAATCAGTTTCGGTATATGGCAGGCTAGGCTACTCTACCTTTCACTGTTCAAAAGGCTTCTGGGACCATTAATATTGTGCTATATAAAAGCCTCTGATTGATTGATTAATAGATATGTGTATTTTTTATTTCATCAATTTACTAAGTTGAAGAGTACTTGATGTGTAAATATAAGAACTCATCCACTCACATCCAAGATGTGTGATTGATTGACTGATTGTTTGCTTGATTGATTGTAGGTGGTACGTATGAAGGATTGCCTACAGAAGTTTGAGCAGACTAAACTGGATCCTCTTACGTCCAAGATGGCCGCCACGTCATATCAATCAGTCGATGTATGTATATTGTATTATAACGGCTGAGCCGATAGCACATCGGTTGAGCGCCCGACTCGAATTCCATTGGTTCACGGTTCAATTTCCAATGTTCGCCCATCACTGATATGGTCATTAGGATGCGAATCTGACGTTAAATTTGGCGTTTGCCTTTTAATCCTTTTGATAACAAAATAAAATGTCTTCGTATTTTTGTCGACCATATCAAGTGGCGTCATATACTTATGATAAAAGAATTTAATTTCTAAGTTGTTAGATGAATAACATGGGTGTAAATGCATCCAATCTTTGACTGATTACTAACTGAAGGTAATGGTTGTTCAACCTCCAGTTTTGGCTTCATTCTCTTTGTTCTCAATTATAATTTATGTAGTTTTCTAGTGGTAGCGCCTTGCTGTTGTTTATAAACGCAAGTTAATAAATCAGTCCTAAGTTGCATATGTACGCATGAGAATTTATTGTCTGTTTCCCCATACAAGGCTAAGTACTGTGAGATATGGACCATCTGGAACCAATCTGCGCCCTGTGCTGTTTTATAGTATTGATTCTTTTATTTATTTTATTTACTACGAACAAAGAACTACAATTCCACATGCGACTAACGCAGTCAAGCATATAAAACAATTGTGCAGAAAACTTTTTTTAAATTTAAAGGTGATTAAATGCAGTAGGGACTTATTCTTAGTTCTTGTAGCAAAAATTTGTTAAAAGGAATAGGCAAATACGAAAGAGCAAATTTAATTCTGTGTTGGTCACTAACCGTACCTGAAATTTATATGCTAATGTTGCTACAGGTTAGTATATGCATAAGTGCTTTCCGGCTGCGTTTGAGTGGACCAGCTGGTGTGACTTATGCTGTCTGAGACGTCCCTGATATCGTCGTTAGAGGATGAACCGGACGTTAAGCCGCTATTTGATTTGTTTTGATTTTAACAGTCAAGTTTTCTGCCGATTTGATTGTGTAGATCATGCTGGACTGATCACTGTATTATTTTGAGGATAATATCCATTGTTATTCACCAGTTGGGCATAGAAGCAATATGCACAGTGCACACACAAAACACATTAAATTTAAGACGTTGATTTTTCTGTTTCTACAGGTCGTACATCATATGAAGCAAATGCTCGAAACTGCCTTTAAGAAATTCATCACGTGGCAGAACAGAAAATTACAAAGAAGGACATTGCAGTAGTCTACGTAATTTATTCCCTGTGAACTGTGATGCTATTGTTGTAGTTTTTTACATACTTGGTAAGCCCATTAAGTGAAGTGTTTAACATCATTTGTTGAAATCAGCATTTATACTTCTACGAAAGTTCATTTATTTGAATGTTAAGTGACAGAGACTGACATTAGTTAGCTGGAATCAAAAAAGTTAGCAATATAGGTTAATTTTCACGTACTATTATTTTTTAACAGATTTGATTAATCAAATTATGCATGCTAGTTGATGCATGAGATAAAGTAAATAGTACAGTATGCAGAGATGGTTAAAGAAAAAGGGAGAGAGATACTATGATTAGAGAAACAAAGATTTAGAGCAATTGAAGATAAATGGAGATAGATATTAAGTGATAGGGATATTTTACGAGAGATAATTTAAAAGAGATTGGAGATTAAGAGAAACAGAGAGATTTAATGCAATTATTTCACTGTTATATTTAAATGCTACTTTGAATTACTAATTGTCACTAATATTGTTTAACTTTACGTTAAATTTGTTCACATTGTTACTCTTTACAACAGATAGCCAGTGGTTAAATTGGTGCGGAACGCCATTCCAGGGCCCAGTAAAAAATGTCGCCAGCGTTCCGGGGCCCAGGAGAAAATGTCTCCAGCATTCCGGGGCCCAGGAAAAAAATACCATTAGCATTCCAGGGCTCCCTCATTTTCTACTTTCACCAAACTCCTTTAACTTTCATTACTAGGACCCAGTTATGGTCTGTGTATTACTATTTTTTTTTTTTTTTTTTTACCCTGGGTGTAAAGAGCCCGGTGGGTTTTATAAAAGCGATTCAATTAAGAACGAACTGAATCGTCGTCCAGCTGCTCGAGATCTACTGGGTTAAAAGAGCCG
>JAQFZF010002851.1:0-11940 GCA_034695365.1 Enchytraeus norvegicus
TCAACAAATTTTTTTTTTTGGGGGGGGGACCTTGCGCCATAAAGTTAACCTGAAATATGGGGGGTATAGACGCAACTGCCTGTAGCTAAATGTGAGTTATAAAGAAATGTAATTAAACACCACGTGAGATCTGATATATAGTATTTATTCTATAAAAATATCATCAGATCATTTCTGTATGAAAGCTTAATCACTGACATATTTATAATATGCACAATAGAAATCAAAAAAATTATAAATCAACATAATATATGTACAAATAAAAATTCTCTACAATTTGTTTGCCATCCTACAAATTAATTCACAGCTTAAATATCAAAGCTTATTCACTGTGGTCTCTGAAAAGTCTATGGAATATAATGTAAATACACATAATACTAGCAATCAACACATATCATACAACTTGCAAATTTAGATTAGTCAAATTAAATAATCACAATAGAAAGCTCTACGTAAAACAGTTAAACATATAATAGAGCTTGATCATGTACTGATATATAAATAAATCAATCAATGAGGATTTAACGTCTGGTTCCTCACCCAATGGCGATGACAGGGACGTCTACAGATATATCTACAGTGTTCGAGTTATTTCATAGCCAATAGAAGGAGGGGGTGCCGAAAAGCTATTAGAGGGGCCAATACACGAAAAACATTAATTTAGTTATGGTCTATACAATTTCTAGGAGGTCCGGAAGGCCATTGTAGGTCCAACCAGACTATGAGTTCCCCCCCTCCTCCCCGTAATTTAAGCACATGTCTAGTGCTTTTGACAACCGCTTAAAATTATAGGAGAGAAGTCTGTAATACATTTTATTATGTCAGCCTAGCACAGTTCAAGCTGCCGATATGGAATCATACAAGTTGAAAATTTGGCACCACCTAATGGCCAACCTTAGACCCTCTTACAGTAGAAGCAGGAGAGCAGCATCACGGCTGTTGGCTTAGGGCGAGCAACAACAACAACCTTATCAAGTATTAAGATAAATGTAACACGTCAACTACATAGGTGGTCAACAAAAACTCTCTAAATATAAACTACAAAATGTGAGTACAGGAGGTAAATCATAGAAAGTTACTCAAATCTCAGACACACCTGTGATTAACATGGACTTTTAATTTATGGTCATTTTAAATTAAGACTCATAATAGCAGGAGTGTAAGATTAAGGTTAGCGTAACCCTGGCCGTGTTGGCTCTGGCAAACTTGAAAAAACACCAACGGAAAGCTGCATGTTGCATGTGCTTCGTCGAAGCCGACTAACACTGTCTCTGAGGAATGCTAAGGAGATTCATCTCAGATAAAAACATTTTACCAAGAAAATATGGTATGCAAACTATACAGTTATATGTCATGGACCTGCCATTAGGCAGTACGCTGAAAGAGATAGAGTCCTAACCTGAACTCTAATCCTAATAGAAAATCTGCTTACAGAAAGCAAGCAGTGTGTTACTTAACCATACCTTAACAAAACTACATATCAGATAGAAGCATCTATTGATCTACAATTCACATTTAGAAATTTGCCATTGTTATGTTACTTATACATTTTGAAAATAAAGCTGCAAAAACATTATTATAATAATTATCATTTTAATAAGGTTTAAAGTCCGTTTCCACGTCTAAGGATGACGTCAGGGAAGTCGTATACTCGTCAAGTATAGCATTTTGAGCGTTGTAAACAATTTTTTTTTAAAGTTTTCACATTATCTCTTTTCTGGCCGAGTCAATAGCACATCGGTTAAGTGTCCGACTAGGGTTCTAATTAAATTTACGGTTCTAATCTCAGGGCTCACTGGTAACTCATACAGCCATTAGGCCATGAAACTGACTTTATATTCGGATTTAGCCTTTAAACAAAGTTATATACAAAATCATTCAAGAGTCTTATTTAAAGCATGAAGCATATAAAAGCATTAACATTAACTTGTTATCAATTGCTAAATAGGATATCATATACACAGATCACAACATTATGTACATTGTACACTGTATAAATACACTCAACTATGGCCACAATAACTCCATTGTTAGTCATACTTATGTATAAAATCATGGATATATAAAATAATACGCATCACTGCCTGTCAGACTAAAGTATAATAGTATGCAACGTTGCCTGCCAGACTATAATTTAATTGTATGCATTCCTGTCAATGCATTTTCTACTCTCTCCGTCGTTGGTTACAAGTCTAACCCTAATTACTTTTAATACATCTAGTGCTATCTCTATCTCTCACCCAATTTCGTTCTTTTTCTCACCCTTACTTCTCTCTCCATCTGTTTGTCACTTTATCTCTTTCCTTTTATTTTCTTTCACTCTCTTGTCTCATTCTCTCTCTTTGTCTGCTACTCTCTCTCTCTCTCTCTCTCTCTCTCTCTCTCTCTCTTGCTCTCTCTCTCTACAGATACATGCCGTTGATGAGATAGTCTGCGTCATTGCCTCCCACAGGTCGACCCTTGCGCGACCTCCTGCGACCATTTCTCAGCCGACACCCGACCAATATAATCAGCATCGTGGTCACCAACATACCGAGCACCAGCGCAACCACTGCACCGTGGTTAGCCGGCATCGACCAATGAGAGATCTCCGCTGAATCAGGCTCCTCCTTGCTCCCGTGTGAATGGTTGTCGTCGTGGACTCTTTTCTCTGCGGGGGGTGCTGCGGTCGCTGGGCTGAAAGTAGTTCCACCTGATGTATCCTTGGGCGGGACTACTTTCTTGTCATCCTTGCCGTGTTCTTTGTCCTGGGAGGAGCTGTCATCATCTTTGTGGGGTGACTTATCATCTTCCTTGGATGACGATGATGAAGACTTGTTCTTGGCTAACCCTGAAGTACATAAACATATCAATCAATCAATCAACCAATCAATCGATCAAATATTCAAACATAATAAACAGTAAATAAATAAAAATCTATCTAATTATTAATCAATCAAATTATTTCTCAATCAATCAATCAATCAATCAAATATTTAAACAAATCAAACAATAAATAAATAAATAAAATCAATCTAACAAATTAATCAGTCAATCAATTAATCTATCAATCAGTCAAATAAAGCAATACAACATATCAGTCAATTAAATTAATAGTAGCCTCTTTTCGCTCTCCGCATTCACTAAGTCCCAGTACTAGTAACTGTTGTCTGAACATGTACAAATTAAACAGTATAGAATTACGAGTCGCACTATTTACAAGCAGATTGATTATATTGTGCTCAATAAAGCATAAAATTATAAAAAAACAGGTTGAACTTATAGTTAATTAACTTTCATCAACCAGGCTGCGACGTATGGATGGCATAGTCAGCAACAAGCTGGATTGATAAGCAGGAGGCCGCTATTTCAAATTCCAACCGTGTCCGTCTCTGACAGTATCCTTGGGCATGGAAACAGACATTAAACTTAGATTAACCGGCTTCAGCTGGCTGGAGCCAGTGGCAAGATCGGTTAGGTTCTGACTGCAGATGTGCGGGGTTCAAATCCAAGGCTCGCTCGTCACTGATATCTTTTCGAGCTATGAGACGGACGTTAAACTCGGCATTTGCCTTTTT
Source organism: Enchytraeus norvegicus (assembly GCA_034695365.1). Lineage (NCBI taxonomy): Eukaryota > Metazoa > Annelida > Clitellata > Enchytraeida > Enchytraeidae > Enchytraeus > Enchytraeus norvegicus. The sequence continues at coordinate 3,558 of JAQFZF010002851.1, forward strand.
ACCACTCAAGGAACCATCAGCGACTGGAAAAGCCATGGATTGAAATCAAATTAGGAAGGCAGAGACATTATATGTTGGTGTATAGAAGCTAAAGTCAAATAGGAAATCTACTACGAATATTGCAATAAACGAGTGACGTCACTGACATCATCATTGGATGAGGGAATGGACATTAAACCTTTATTATCCAATATTCTAATGTAATCAATCAATCCCTTCAGCTTTTGTATAGCGTGACCTAACGAAGGCTCAGAAGCACTTAGACAATGTGAAGTATTTAGACAATGTAGTCAACTTAAATGCTGTACGTACTCCCATATAATAATTATATATATATATATATAATTATATATTATATATTATATATACTGCTAAGAAATAAGACAAAAAGTAAAATTACCAAGAACTCAAAAGGATTGGTTTCAAACGACTGCGATTTAAAAAAATCCAAGAATTTAAATGACTGAGATTAAATTAACAAACATTTATAAATAAGCTGGTAAAAAGTCGACAAAACTTTCAACATTTTCAGCAAAACGAAGTCACTTAAAATAAAAGGAAGTTCAATTAAAATACAATAAATTTAAAATATACTAAAATAATTTGGTCATCAATGCAGGCAGAGTTTGAATTACCAAGATGATACGTGTAGACCTCTGTTATCGCAAGACACCTAGATTTGGATCGTCTAAATTTGTAAGTACTGAATTGTCATGACATTGTATAATTTAATAATTTTAATTTTAATATACTTATGACTGCAATATCAATCAGGAAACAAGAAATGCAGAAAACATGTATACTATAAATTCTAATACCATACTTCTTAACAAATAAAACTCTAAGATGTCCAGCAACAAATGAAGCAAATTTGTAAACTATATATGAAAAATAAGATACATAGCTAAAAAGAAAGTAAAAACAAATACATTAATAATTGTAAAAGAAACAGTAGCTAGATCATTTAAATATTAACCCAACTATTTTGCAAAGTTCAGCAATAGTATTATCAGGGTGGCCACAGACATACAATTTTGAAATATCCCGAGTTTTCCGTGTTTCCCAGACTTGTTTGTCATTTTTCAGAACACTTTTTCTCTCATCACCATCTCGACTATCGCGAAGAATCGCCAGAAATTTAGAATTTACATGAAGTTCATCGATGGCAACTGGAGAATTTTCTTATCTGAAAGATTTAATAATCCTTCTCTGAACTTTGTTCTAGATCTCTGGCTGTGGAGTCCCCAAATTATGTTGAATTTAGATGCCGGGTCGCTACAGTATTTCTGGAGGGGTCCCAGAATCGAACTACAATGTCCATTTGTTTCAACAAATTTCCTGAATATTTTCAAAATTCCCTCAGTTTTACCTGAATTTTCCAGAGTTGAGAAATTCCTGGAGTTTGCCCTGTTTTCCAAAGTTGTGGATACTCTGTATATTTAGTAAATAAGAGAGTTTAAAAATTTGAACTAAAAATGTAATCAATTGTGTTACTATACTTCAACATAAACTTGTGTGCGGAGAATGTGTCTATACAACTATTTACTTGACACTATTACAACATTCAAACATCAAAATATTACCTCCACTACCATCTATTTTCTCTACTATGATTTCATTGGCAGGAGCTGAAACTTGACCCTGCCTCACATCTGTATCATCACCTTCTATAGGCTGATGATGCATGTCAGACTCCGCCTTAGCCGAGCCACTTTTATGCGAGAAATGAGACAATTTCTTAAAAGTGCCGCTATCCTGTCTCGGTAGTATATCATGCATGCCAAGTCTTGCATGTTCCGATGCATCATTGCTATTCGCTGGCTGATTGACCTGATTCTCTTGACCGTGATTGGCCAACTGTGGACTATCGACCCGACTATCTGCATTTCTATTGGCTGCCAGATTATTTCTGGCACCATTTTGAGTATTTCTATTGGCTATCGCATTGCCTCCAGTCCAGTCATCTGGATAATGATTGGCTGATAGACTGTCACTGATATGACTGATAGGATAGCGATTCACTCCGCCAATAGGGCGCCCATTTCTAGAATACTGATTGGCTAACGCAGGTTCGTATGCCAAACCATAATCTGGCACACCGTTGTGCGGATAGTAATATGGTTCGTAATCTGGTGCCAAGCCAGCATTGTATAGATCAGCATATCTATCAATAGGCACCCTGTTGTCATAGTAACCATACGTTGGTGCCAGGCCCCCCGGGTATTCTGCGCGGTGCTCTGTGGCACCAGCCTCATATCTATTACGTAATTCATGAGCTCCTGGACTGACGGAGTGCGACCCTTCTACGACCTTCACGTTTCCTATTAGCTTGTGACCTTGACTCGGATTACCATGACCTTCAGTGACCTGTTTACTAGTGACCTTGTCTCGTCCTTCACCTCCATCCTTTTCGTGACCATCAATTACTCCATGACCTTCAGTGACCTGATTTTCGTTTGTTTGACCTTCAATGAGCCTGTGACCTTTTGTGACCTGATTCTCATCCATATGACCTTCACTGACCCGATTACCTTTATAATGATCTTCTGACCTTTCACCATTTCTTGAATCATCAAGTATATCACTATTTTTTATTTGTCCATTTCTGGAGATCTCTTTTTCATCCGGACCTGAGGGGTGCATAGGGGCCAGCCTATGAAAACCTGGGTCTCTAGACCTAATTAACTCGTCATTGTCGTAGTTATCATTGCTCTTTGATGAATGAACGTCTTTTATTAAATTAGTCGGTCGACCTTCACGAGTTTTGGCTAAATCACTTTCATCAGTGCGAGATATCAGATTAGATTTAGGTTTCCCGTCAACAATCTTACCATTTACCTGTGAATTGTAATCATTTCGTCTTAAATCTGTTTGTGTTTCTTTCAATAACCCTCTATCTCTCTGTCTTTCTCTCACTCGAACTTCCTCTCTTCCTCTTTCTTCCTCTCTATCTCTCTCTTTCTGTTCATCTCTGTACCTATCTTCCCCTCTCTCTGTATCTGTAGATGTCTTTCTACCCGTCTCTCTATCTTTCTGTCTGTATGTGCCACTACTCATACCTCCCTCGTCACTGTGTCTACCTCTGCTTGTCTCACTCTCTTCTCCTCTATGTGTGTCTGCTTGTCTGTCTCTATATCTCTCCCTATCGGGGCCACTCAACCCTTCCAATTTTTCTGAGTAATCAATACCTGCAGGTCTGTTCCTAGTACCAGACAATTCGTTAAATGATTTCACGTTTTTATTCTTTTCATATTTATATTTCCCATCGCGACTGGAGCCTCCGTCTGTGGAATAGTCTGGTTTTCTTTCACCCCTAGCAACATGATCATAGTCTGAAGCACTGCCCCTAGCATAGCCACCTGTACCATATTTCTCATCGCCGTTATAGTCTGAAACCTTGACTCTAGATTGATAATCTGAACGATCTTCTGTGACTTTACCTGAAGGATTCAACAATCTATCATCATCTGGTGCCCTGCCCCTATCAATCTTCCTAATATAGTCTGTTTCACTACCTCCTCTTTCAGAATGCTTCTGAGAGGCACTCAATCTTTCCTCAAATCCTATTGGCTGAAGTCTCGACAGCTCATGGTCTGGTTTCTGGTCGTCATGACGACCGTGAGCTGAGTCACCGTTTGATGCCGATTTTACTCTGCTGCCTGCCTTATAATCTTCCCAATCTTCGCTAGACTGTTTTCCTGCCCCGACCTCTGGCCTGCGATTATTCTGTGACACTTTTTCCTGCTTTAAGTTATCTTCCGCTAAGTTTCTATGATCAGATACTCTGGCTGCCTGCCCCCTCGAGTTATCATCATAGGCTCTATTAGATTCTATTTCCTCAGATAGACTGCTTCCTTGACTCGCCCTGCTAGAGCTCTGTATACTGGTACCTTGCCTTTCTAACTGGGTCGAGTGGGCGGGGCCTGAGCTAGTGCTTAGTCCTGATTGGTTGATCCAAGTGATAGCATGAATAGCAATTAACATAATACAAATAATTATTGATATTAATGCTGAAGAAATCACCTCAGCTGTGGTCAAGGCACAATCTTTACAATGAGATTATCAACAGACGTGCTCTTTAATGAGCAAGATTGATGATAATGTAGTATCATTGTCCCTCTAGTAAAGCACATGGCAGATAGAAGTATAAGTTATAATCACGCTTGCATGCAAAACCATGTCAAAAGTCATCCAGTGCTCTGATAGCTGGTACGTCCATGGTACAAATTCTCACATATAGTTTATTGTGGTGCTCAATAGTGAGCACACCCTTCAACAAAGTTAAACCAACCCAATCGATTGATCCACAATCACAAAGATCAGAAAAGAAAATGTTAGCAGACACCCTCTTATTAAGACTATTATTTTAATTAATGAAATTGTTTTTAAAATTAAAATAAAAACATCTTTCCACCAGCACTACAATAAGGACAGAATGTGAAGATTATGTCTCACATCTATAAAAGATTTGAGTCGTTTTCTACATCAACAACGATGTCAGGGACGCCTGTAACACCACCGAATACTAAAAGTAATAATAATAAAATTAAAAGTAATTAAATAAAAGAACCATCCCATGTAAGCAGCATACTCTATAGTAACAATACGCAGAATTACTTTTATCCCGTGCAGGAATCCAAATGTATGATGGCTACGGTAGAAGAAAAATGTCATTTAGAATTATATTATTAAAACAATTAATTAGTCAATCAGTTTATCAATCAATAATACAATTAAGAAAATTTACCAATTGATTGCCAGTTGGTTTTAATATCCAAAGTCAATCAATCAGTCTATGCAATAATTAATTTATTTATTTGGGTCTTGATTTCAGGCGCCCGCTATTTCATTATATATTATCCAAGTCAGACCAAATTTATTTAGTTTTATTGCATTTATGCCAAATTACACAAATAAACTCCAGTACTACTCCTTAATGCAGCTAACTTTGCATTCTAGCTCCATAAAAGGGCTCGAACGTAATTTGTTATGAGTTTTGCGGAGCATTTTGCCAGCCTATAGCTAACCAACCAAGTGAGTTACAAAAATTTAATTGTTTCACCTGACAGATCGTACTGATTTCACTCTAGATACAAATTTTGAGACCTCTATCATCATCCATAACGAAAATATTAGCTTCCAAACTCAGCAAAAATTTCAAATTAACTCGCAGTTGTCCAAAATCGCTTGACCCCCAGGTTACAAATATGGTCAGAACTCGTGAACCGATAAAGATACATAGATCAAACTTTCAGAATTTACCTTTTACATATTAGGGACCATTCTGTAAAAATATGAAGCAAATCAAAAATGGTCACCCGGGAACTTGGTTGCATAAAAAATTGGTTGAGTTGACATGGAATGACCCATTTACCAAGTAAGAACTGCGTAAACCAAATTGATTTTATGCCAATTTTAATTAAATTTGATGTTAGCCTGAAATAAAAGCAAATAATTTCAATCATTAATGGGAACGATGACCGATAATGATTCCGAACAACTGGCAGAACATCTCACATAGAATGAAACCTTTAGTTTTGATGAATAATCACATTCAATTATCTGTAATTACTTGACAACCAATTGAAGCTGCAAAATGAAAACAAAAATTAATCATTTGCCAAAGAATCAATAACATCATTGTGAATGTGACTAATAAAAGTAATTATATAATTATAAGGAAGAAGCAGCCGACCTTCATAACGTGAAGGGCAGTCTTGTTCATCCGTTTTATCAGTACACTGCTCTATCCCGTCACAGCGGTCGTATATAGCTATACACGCCTGATCTATACGTCTGCATTCAAACTCATACTCTCTGCAGTCTGGCTCTGTACAACAACAACAACAGTGCTACCATCACCCATGACAACATCAAGCACTGACAAATCAAATACTAACTCTTCAAAGGGGTTGTTGAATTCGGGCTCAACATAATTACATTACAAATCTGGGTTTACAGAGCAAACCCTGAAAGGTGGCATAACTGGCTGAGGCTCATTAGTGAGCCCTGCAACGCTCTGGACTGTTAGAAGATAGAGCGTGTCAGCACCACAGAAGGCATCCTGGGTGAGCAACAACAACAAGAGAAAATTAATACAAATTAACGATAAAGGATTCAATGATCACATCGGTATATTGCTTCATTTTAGCACCTCAAGACATACGCATAAATTTCAAATTTTAAATGAAATTAGAGACAAACTCCTACTCAGCGGTCTGTATTGGGCAGCAGAGCGCTTTGTGGAGTAAAGCTGTAATAAGCTTAACCCCGATCTTTGAGATGTACTGCTCGAGTATGTTAAGCTATCTTGAAGAGAAGCCTTGTGTTTCTGAACCTTGACATTAAACACACTCAAATCTACCTATTAGAGACAGCAGAACTTACTGCAGCGCCCATTGAACACATGGAAGCCCTCCACACACCCACACCTCCCACCTACACACACACTGTGCTCCACACTACACCTACCATCCTCCCCACATCTCCCTAGCAACTGTCCCCGTGGCAACAAACCAACTGTCGGCACGGCAACAGTCGTCGTGGCAGCAGCAGGTGTGGTATCAGCGAGTCCAGCAAGATCTTGTTCTTGCTCTTTGTGAGGAGAGCCGCGAGATGGGAACTGAATAACTGTGAATTCATCATTAGCGCTGAACTGACATACGTTCGGTTTACCACAGTTGAATAGGTAGCAAGCCAGTGATCCTCCATTCTATATACACAATTGATGCAATACAAAAATATTGCTTGTATATACAAAACATGGGTAGCAAGCCAGCGATCCTCCAATCTATATACAGTACAATACAATATGATACAATACAATACATAGGTAGTAAGACCAGAGATCCTCTATTCTATATAAATGTATTATACATTAAATTAATATACAAAACAACAAACAATATTTACAATATAGACTAAAGATAAGTAGTAAGTACTGTACATTATACCTTACTAATAGTGCACTGCTAGAATCAAGGCTGCATTATAGAATAGGGAATAACCACATGACGTCAGACTCAGCCATGACTGTGAGAATTCTGTTTAGAATTCCTGCAGAGTGGTCTTGGACAGTGCTGTTTTTACATGTTAAAACTTAGCTATAGGCCTCTAAGTTGGAGAGTGATAAAAACCAAACCGATACTCGCATGGTGTTGTGAAGCATATATTTACAGTCTCAATATAACAGGCAACAGTTTTTCGAATTTTATTTAATTTTTAACAGCATAATTTACATATAAATGTTTAAATGAAAACGTACCAAATCTAATGTTAAGTATGCTAAGACCTAGGAAGTTCTACACTTGTAAGAGCCCTGTTGCCACTTTCCCGAGTAGGGATAAAAAATCTTGTGCATAGCCTGAATTGTCTGTTTGATAGCAGGATTTCTATGAAGCCTCAGTATCTTCAAAACAACTCATCAGACAGCTGTGACAATTTGAGCAGCAAATAATCGTGTGATTGCATATACACTGTATACATATTTTGTCTCGTCTACATTCAATGGCTACTAGAAATCATAGTTCTCTCTCTCTCTCTCTCTTTCTATCTCTGGAATACAACTGAAATCCAAGTCAATTGGATACTCTATTCAATGAAATAATAATGCTAATTGATTTAAACATATAAATTATACGTATCTAGAACTTAGCCTTTAGATGCTTTAATATGACAAATTGACAGATAAGATAATTTCTTAAATTAAATTTAGAAATTCGGCTTAACAAAATAATTCATTTCAACATAAAAGTCTTGCTTATTGAAGTCATCAGAGGTGGGGTCTTACCGCTGTTTTGATGACGGCGGTGTTACAGTTCTTGTCTGCACAACATCTCTGCACACAGTCGTCTGGGTCGCGCAGTGCACCGGGGGATTGTATGAACGTTGCACCGCTGCTTAATGAGTCCTGCGCAATTAATCAATCCATTGTCAATCAAAATCAATTAGTCAAAGCACATAATTCAATCAAAATCTATTAGTTAATCACAATCCATTTGTCAATCACAGTCATTAATAAATAGCAATTCATTGATAATCAATTAGTCAATTACTATGCAGTTCAGTAGGTCTATTTAGTACAATAAGCATATAATAACAATTCAATACTATATTTATTACAAATTATTTTAAAAATAAAATTAGAAACTTAGAAACTATAAATTTAAATCTTAATAAAACATATTCAATAAATATTAAAATAAAATAAAATGTTAAATAAAATAAAAACATTTTAAATATATTGTGCAAAATTAAAAGAAATAAACATATTGATTAGCAAACCTTAGTCTTTATGATAAATCCTGATCTACTCTTGGCTGCGGGACATTCATTATCTAAATCATTCCCCCCTCCCCTGCTCCCTTCTTCTCTTATATCCCCC
>JAQFZF010002852.1:0-11934 GCA_034695365.1 Enchytraeus norvegicus
CTACTCGAGATCGACTAGATTGAAAGAGCCGCGAAAACAAACAGCATTAAACCTCTGTAGAACTACTATAAGCCCAGGGCTGCCAAAGAAAGAGGTCTCTCGCTGATCCCGGCTATTATGGCCGATACCATTGATGAAATCAGCTCCACTGGGGTTTGTCTGGCCCATAGTATCCATGGCCACCGGAATCACCTTGGAGTTGATTGATTGATTGATTAATTGATGTGTCCATTGACTGACTGAGCGATTGATATATTTATTGATTTGCGGATTGATTGATTGATTACAGCGTCTGTCAGGCCTGGGCTACTGTTTCTCAGCCTCAGCCCCTCCCATGCTGTGTGATGGAGCCATAGCAGCCTTGGATATCCTGGACCAGACCCCTGGTATATATTCTTCTTTCTTCTTTTACGTGTCCTGCCCGATCCGGGGGTTGTTGGTCATGGCTTGCTACAGTTCTCTTTCTCTCGCGGTCCTAATCATTTCTACCTCCTTTACGTCCATCCCTTCACTGATACTCTTTGTATAGGTAATTCTTTGTGGTTTTTTGCAATGTTTTCCTTCTATTTCTCCTCTTATGATTATGCTAGCTATTGCTAGGTATATTGTATGTTTGTAAAATATATTTTTTAAAGTGCACACTATTGGAAAATGTCTGTATTTTATGGTATTTCCCTGATACCGTCGTTGTTGTTGCTCACCCAGTATGCCAGCCGTGATGCTGACACCCTCCATCCTGTCATTGTGATGGGCGCAGGGCTCACCCTCGGGCTGATTTGATCCCATGCTAATAATTCATGCTTTTTATTTTTCGTTTTTATTTCCACACATGTCAATCGCCTATATTTACTAAGTGTTATTTCTTAGTTCAATCAATGAGGATTCAACGTCCGGTTCCTCACTTGAAGGCGATGTCAGGAACGTACAAAGTTTCTGTATTTGTTTTTTTTATTGTGACGTTCCTATTTTATATTTGCCATGAAGAGCGCACTAATGTTGCAGGCACAGATACACGATTAACCAGCACCGTTGGTGTTATGTTATTATTGTAGTGCGATCAGTGTTTGAACACGACTCTTCAATTCAAAATCAAATCAAATAGCGGTTTAACGTCCGGTTCATCATCTGACGACGACATCAGGGACGTATACTCTCTGCCAGCATCCTTGTTATGTGAAACAGACGTTAAAGGCAACTTTTTTGCCATTGAAATCCAATATCTTAATGAATTTATTTTATTGTGTTTAAATTTCCGTATTTACTTACACCTGACAGACGCTCATGCTAGTTTCCTTTCTTAGTTGCTGTTTTGTGTTTTTATTTTATTTTTCCTCTCCATGATTAATCGTACCTTTGCCTTTAGATCAGTGCAATGGACTGTCTGGCGCGCAGCTGCGCAGGTCCACGATTAACCTTCCATCAAAAACCTTGTCTATATTTACAGAAATGCTGGAGAGCCTACATGAGATGTGCAATTATGCTCACGAGAAATTCTCTAAGTAAGTTACCACTGCCTTTTAATGACTAAAGCCGAATTTAACGTCAGTTTCGCGGTTCCTGTTGCTACATTAAAGGCTAAAGCCGAAGTTAACGTCAGTTTCTTCTCTTGACAGAGATATCAGTGGCAAGCCTCAGATTTGAACCCCGCACATACTGATCCCAAGTCGGAAACCTAACCGATGTAGCTACTGGCTCCTGCCAGTGACGGGCGAGCATTGGGATTCGAATCATGAATTTATGGAACTCGGACTTTTAACCAATGTGCTAGTGGCTCAGACTTTAGTAGTTTTATTTTTTTAAGTTGTTGCATGTTGAATTATAATTTAATTAAAGTATATAATTATAATTTAATTAAAGTACATAATTATAATTTAATTAAAGTATATAATTATAATTTAAATAACAATTTCTATGTTGTTAAAGTTAACCAGTTAGCTTTTGAGTAAATCATAATGCTCTATCCTGCTGGATTGTGTTAAGAATTTACTACCGAATTTCACTTTCAACATCAAAGATTGATTAAAATGTCAATAAAATATATTTTATTATAATTTATCGACCGGTTGTGTCAATGTTTTATTTAGATTATGCATCAACTTGTGCACACATGATACCTTACTGTAAAGCTAAGTTAAACGTCTATTTCCGTATCGAAGGATACTGTCAGCGACGGACCCGGCTGACATGCGAACCCGTGACATCTTGCTTATCAGACAAGCTTGCTATGGATTAGGTTATCAAACATACAACAAGTTATGTACATTAAATTCAAATTGTATTTTATTCTTGTTCTTTCCTCTCTATTGCCAGCGTAACAGGACTGACAGCGATTGGAGACCACATCTCTCCGATAGTTCACCTGCGTCTCTCGTCTCCATCTGGTGACCGTGATGCTGACTACCGAACCCTTAGGAGAATTGTCCAATTGGTTTGTACTGTCCTGATCTCTCAAGCGGGAATAGTAATGTCTAAGATATGATCATTAAAGTTAATTAAGGCCAATAAAACGGCATTTGCGGCGATCAAGTTTGATGACATTTTCAGATTTGACGTGAGACTGGCTTGCCAACGCTCTCTCTCTCTCAGTGTATTGTCATTGTCTGAGTCTATTGTACTGAACGGCTGCTGTCCACTGTATCAACCAATCAATCCATCTATCAGTCAATCAATCGATCAAACTATCAATCCAGCAGTCAATCAATCAATCCATCAATTAATCTATCAATATACAGGGTGCTCCAAAAAGAAGAACTCATAAACTTCTGAAATAATTTCGCCATTTGGGGTCTGTTTGTCATATAAATTAGCCGAGTTATTCACTTTTTTGCACGTCACATTTTTAAACTAGTTATAGCTTTCTATATGAGATCATAATACACAGCAAATCGAATCTGAAAAGTAGGGTTGGTATGCAGAAAAGTGAATAACTCGGCTTATAAACCAAATATTTAAAAGATATTTGATACGAAGGTGTTAAATTGGACCATGGATGATCCTAGAAATTTATATTACAAACAGACCCCAGATGGCGAAATTACTTAAGAAATTCGTAGGGGGGTTCTTTTTTTGGCGCACCCTGTATATCTATCATTAATATATCTATCAATCAATCGATCAAACAATTAATCACACTCGGGTTCCATTGGTTCACTGTTCGAATTCCAGGGTTCAGCCATCCCTGATGTAGCCATTTTGCGCGAAACTTACTTGAAATTCTGCTTTATCCTTTAGCTCTTTAGTCGCCTCATAAAGACATAATGCAGCTATCAAATTCATAGAAATTTATCAAATGTTTGGGCTTATCTTGGTTTAGGATCGACTGTTATATTTAATGGGCAACAGCCACAGTTATTAATAGCAGTTACTTTTGAAACGTTAGCCTCAATTATTGTAGTTTTATGTTAAGATTTATATAGTTTTAATTTGAGGCAATTAGAGTACCAAAATTATTTAGACCACTCACTGTTCAATGCCCAAGGCTGACAAAACTATTTAGTTTTTTGGATTTTCTGCCATAATGATGTTATTTATATCCGTGACTTGTTTGTAAGTAAAGGTGTTATCTTACAATTTCCATTTATGAGAGGAGAGTAGAACTAAATTGCGGTGTCCTTTGAAAATTATTCGTATTGATTTTTCAAACAACAGTTATTTTAAAATAACTAAAACTAACTGATAATTCAGTTATATAATTTCGCATGTAAATTACTCAATCATGCAAAAATACACAGGTGCATATAGCCCCTTTTGCCCTTCAATATTCTATAATTAAATTAAGATCTTGAGAACTTTTATTCTGCAAATATAATAATTATAATCGCTGGAGTGTTCTGCCAGAAGCCAATTCCAAGGCACATATTATTTCTACTAAATACTGATAGTATTTACTATCTTGTTCATTAATGAACACACATCTATTAAAATAAGGGCGACCTTTTCACAAGAGATTAATTAATACACCTATTCTCACTCTCTCTGTCTCTCTCTTTCTCTGTCTCTCCGTCTCTTTCTCTTTCTCTCGCTCTCTCTCTGCCTAATAGCAGGTCTTGGCATGTAACGTTTCCATACCTCTCTATATCCTCAGTTTTTCTTTCACATCCACATGCTCCATTCATCACATCATACAACATTCCAATTGTTGGTCTTCATTTGATTCTCTTTCCAACCATTCTACCCTCTATTACTTTCTTCAACAAACCCATCCCCTTTAAAACAAGTCCTTTTCAACTCTTCTTTCTATTTTTAATATATTCATCAGATGTCTCTGAACAAGCTGCATCAGTTCAGTTGCCAACACTAACAGTTAATTAATTAACTTTAATTAATTAATTTTATGTAAATGGGGCTAATGGTTCCGAAAATATTAGAAAACAAAGCTGATTTCACTTGTATAGGCCTCACCTTATTTTTCTCAAAAACTACATTTATATTCTTAATGAATAGCACATTTATTTATCGATTTATTTATTTCAGTTATCATCCACACAGACATTAAAATGATTAGCATTGCGTCATAAAAACAGTTTGTGGTGGGGTGATAAACAAGTTGCCACAGGCGTTGCTGCACTTATGTGGGACTTCAGAATAAAAAATTCTGACATGCACAACATTGTACATACGAGTCTGTATATGATTATGTTCATTTCCGCAGTCGGAAGAAAAGGAAGTGGCCTTCACTATATCAGCCTACCTGAAAGAAGAGATAAATATTCCACAGCCGAGGTGAGTTTACTTTATCAGATATGTTACTTTGTAATGGCATTTTTCATTGTAAGAGCTTTGTAAGTAACTCTAGGTGACACGTGGGTTATCGAGGCGACCAGTTTGAGTCAAATTTTGCACAGAAGGTTTCGTGTTCGATTCCCGTTCGAGTCAGTCAGAGAGTAAATTCTCGGATTAAAACGGGCCAACCAAGCCCACCATTCCTTCCTGAGTCGGTTAGCTTTAAAGCAATTAGCAGGTTGTAGGTGATTACTTCTGAAAATTGTAAAGTTAAAAACAGGTCTGATGCAAACGATATTCAATAATATTCACGTATCTGTGAAGAGCGATCTCAACGTTAATAAATTCTAATTGTCACCTGTGTGATGTATCACTTAGTTGGGGATCAGCACCATTGTGTTGTGCTCTGTTCTGAGTATGGCACAAACTAACTTTTAATGGAGTTTAAGTTTCGATAAATAATAAATAATTATGGTTTACCATTCGTTTCCTCATCCAAGGATGATGTCATGGTAAAGCTAATTGGTTAGGTTATGATAAAGTCTAGAAGTTTTTCAATTTTTTTTTCGTCGTATACTTCTTTACACGTGACAATCGCACATGTTGGACATTTTCGCCAGATGGCTTTTTATTTACTTGAGATTTATTTTACTTTTTTTGACTTCGTTAAATAGCTGTTTTTGAGTTTAATTTGCGTTAAAGAATTATTGACTCTTCTATGTAATGCCTGCCTGCAGATGTTTAATGTTATGTTGTAAGTAGGCCTACAGAATCAGAAAATTTTGAATTGCACTACCGTATTGAAACTTTCATCTTTTTGAAAATTTTGAAATAGTAGCTCGATTGTGTTGAGCCGTCTTGAGAAGCACCTTGTGCTTCTGAATCTTGACGTTAAACACACTCAAATCTACCTACCGAATCAGCTTGCAGTTTTACTGTTTTAAAAGATACCTTTATCGGATAGGGAGCTAGGTTTTAAATCAGATTAATTGATTTTGTGACTGATGGCTCTGAGCGTGTGAGGTTGTAATTCAATAAAATAAAACTTATAGTATAATAAGGATAATTATATTAAGTGAGATTTGCTTTGTAGAAAATGCCATAGTAGCGGTAATGTAGCCAAACTTGTATTTCAATCTATACCTATGCGTATCTGGAATATGAAAACCGATGGGTGCATAACACAGAAATCATTGCATGGTTTTCTAGCCTCTCGATTGCCATCTGCTTTAGTCACCTCTTATGAACACATGCAGGTGTCGGTGGTTTCAATTTTCTCAAACCAACTCGGGATAAATTGATATTCACATATTGATTGATTAATTGATTGCAGTGTTTATGTGCTATGATTGATTGCTTGCCTTATTAGTTGATTGTTTTGGGCCGTCTGCTTTTGAACCATTGATTGATTGATCGATCGATCGATTGATGGATTGATTGATTGATTGATTGATTGATTGATTGATTGATATGCACACAGTGCTCATGTGACCATCACATTTAACGGAGCCGAGAGAACATTGATAATGTCATAAAGGCTCAAGTTACTGTCCTTGTTTGATTGATTAACTGACTGATTGATTGATTGATTGATTGAACGATTGATTGGTTAATTGCCTATGCAGTATTCGTGTGCCTATCACGTGTGAATTGAAGAAAGATGATATCGATCACGTGATAGAGATTCTACAGTCAGTCGTTCAGCAAGTCCTCTAAATAGCTCCTATCTTCAAGCAGTCTAAGCTACAGCAACTGCTGCACTGAGCAAAGCCTTGCACAACTTTATGCTTGATTGATTGATTGACTTGACATTGCACTGTATTTAGTAGAGACGATATGAAAATATATTTAGTAAGGGAAGTGTATGAATAGGATTGTTAATAATAATAATAAGAAGAGTAAGAATAAGAATACAGGTTTAACGTGGGCTGCCTCGTCCGTGGATAATGTTAGGGTAATGTTAGGAGCGTGTGCATAACGATAAAGTTATCAAAGGAAAACTTGACGTAGGAATATATAATGAAGCGGCGTTGGAATGTTGTTGAATTGAGAAACAATAATATGTACCAATAAAAGGAAAAGCTGTCGATTGAGAAATTATTGAAAATACAATATCCTAAAAGCGTCCCCGACATCATCCCAGGATGAGAAAATGGACGTAAGAGCGCTATTAATTATATTTGAACTCTATATAAATAATTTAATTAAACAAATTATTGTAATAAACTCTTAATTAATATATTGTCTTTCACAACTCCAAAGAGATACAATGTAGATGCAGACATATAATTTTTATACAATGTTGGAGACGGCCTGATATGGTCTTCAGATGAGGAAACGGACATTAAACCGTTATTATTATTATTATTATTTATATCTTGATCGATGATTGATTCAAATGATTGATTGATTTGTTGATTGATTGGTTATTTATTTCATTTTTTGATAAATTCATTCATTTATAACTGGATTAACTATAATCATTGATTCAAATGGCTGATTGATTAATTGATTGACTGATTATTTATTCCCATTTTGGTTGATTCATTCTTTGATAACTTGTATGATGATTGAAATTGATGATTAGCTGAGTGATTGATTGATTGATTTATAATTCAATGACTGCACAGCTGATTAAATGATTCTGTAATGACTACAAATGATAATTAGCTGTTCTATTTTTTCACCTGTCTTTATAATTTTATTCTAATTAATATTCTGGGCTATAGTCTGTAATTATATTCCTATATGTACACAACTGTATGCACTTTTGTGAATTTCAGTGTTATGCTAATAAGTGTGTAATAGACCTACTTTCATGCCAATGCTTGCGAATGCTTAAATTATGTGTATAATTATTATTCATACACATTGTACAGTGTACACAGTACACACACAATCATATTGAGCAATTATCCTTTGGAATGCCTCGACTTGGGGTGAATTTGTACAACGATAGTATCTTGGTAAAAAGGTGTGTATCCTAAAGTTTTTGAGGTGTCCAATTTTTTCTTTTTTGTGTCCACAACAGAATGGACTCTGAAAACGGAGAAAATATAATTACTCTGAGTGGGGGGGGAGGTTAAATGGCCGGAGGAAATTTCAAAAATTGATACTAGTTTATGGATGTGTATTAATTGTCTACTTGTCTCTGATGAAAAAAAGCCGGTCGGGCGAAATATTTAATTAATAAATCTGTAACTATTTGAGAGCCAATTCATGGTAGGCCTACAATGATTTCTGTGTTATAGACCATTTGGTCGTTCAAATTCAAGGAGAAACACCCCTGCTGGCAAATAGCCCCCTTTATCGTATGTGCATTGGCATGATTTTGTGTGATTTCTATTTATATCACATGGTAGCACTTTGTCTGTGTTGGATCCGGCACATAACATTTGAAAAAACCAACTAAAAGCTGCACGTGTTTTGTAGGAGCCGGCTAACGCAGTCGCTGGTTAAGGAGACCCTCAGAAAACAAAATTATCTGCACGAAAAGATGGCATACAGTTATGTGCCATGGACCCGCCGTTGGGCAGTGCACTGAGAGAGAGAGAGAGAGCACTTATCTATGTAACAATTCGTACATGACGTTTATCATAGCATGGTGAGCCGATTGCACTGTCTTGTATTTTATATTTGTTCGATAAATAATAAATCTATTTTTACTAAATTATATTTCTGCTTTTGAGTTTGAAATAAATGAGGCCTAAATCATATAGTGGACGTCCCTGACATCGCAGTCTAGTGAGGAACCGGACATTAAAGCATCATTGTATTGTATGTTAGTATAGCCGACGATATACCATATTTGGTATATAATAATATTATGCCGTGTTGGATCCGGGAAACAAAGAATAGAGCAACCGAAAGCTGCACGTGTTTCGTAAAGCCGACTAGTGAAGTCACTGGTTCTGGAGACCCCTCAGAAAAAAGTTGTCTCCAACAAAATATGCATACAAACTCTACTTTTTATGCCATGGACCTGTCATTGGGCAGTGCACTGAGAGAGAGAGAGAGGGGGGGAGGGAGAGCGAGAGAGAGATAATCCTGAAAGAATCCACTAATTCGCGTATGAAATTATGAGTATGAGTTACAGTGAATAAATCAGATTTCAGGTTATGATTATAATAACTTTAATAATAAAGATTTAACGTCTGTTTCCTCATCCAGAGATGATGTCAGGGACGTCTCGCAAAATAGGATGTTCAATTGTATGCGATTCCGTTTAAGTTTGAGAAATATTAAACGGAATGTTTAATATTCCGTTTAAAATTTCTAAACGGAAATATTATAAATATTGTTCCGTTTCTAATATTTCCATTAAAAACGGAATAATATTTCAATAATTATTCCGTTTCTAATGAAAATATTACGGAATCTTTCCGTAATTAAGATTCCGGAAAGAAATCTTTCTATTACAATAGACTGTTTTGTAAATGCGAAAGATGACAATAAACAAATAAAACGAGACTAGTGAACAGTTTATTAATGATAATAATTATAACATTGCAGGGTGTTATATTAGAACGGGCTACATTTGTACACATTTCATTAGAACACCGGCTATAATTTAATAAATTTCGATCACATCGTTACGTAATTTACTAGAATTGAGAATTTAACGTCCGTTTCATCATCTGACGACGACATCAGGAGCGATGATGTAGTTTGACCCAAATCCTGAAAACAACGTGATATATGCCTTTTGGTCTCACACATGCAGTGGTGGATCTAGGAATTTTTTATGGGGCCAACTTTTCCTACTTGCATTTTTTTCGAGGGGGTCAGGTTGAATCGAGGGGGAGGGGCGTCTGATCCATATAGCAGCTTGCAACTTGTGCCACCTAGAACAATTGGGGGGGGGGGATTTTCAGTCCGAATTTCCAAATTATTGGGGAGAAGACGAAATCGGGGGGCAACTATGGTGGTTAATATTGAGCCAATTTATGGGGGTTAATATTGAGCCAATTTATCGGGTCCAAATTGGGGGGGAGGGGGGATGGACGCGTATGTCGAGGAGAGGGCAAAGGTCCACAATTAGTATTACAATGGTTCAAATTGTCATAATTTTCAAATCGAGGGGGCTCTCAGGTGGAGGTAGGGGGGAGGCTTAACCCCGTCCCCCTAAATCCTGCACATATGCAATACACTCGACAGTTTCAATGTACAATGTACAAAAGATGCAATACCAAAATCAAGTATATGAAACATTAATCACCAATCAATGAGGATTTGACGTTCGATTCCTCACCCGAAGGTGATGTCAGGGACGTCATTAAAGCGCGTATAGGCTCAATAGACAACCCACATAATAGCGTAATTATGAACAACGGCAACTTACAAAAAAAAACTTGCATCACATATTTCAAGCTGGAAGAACGTACGTTACTAAAAACGAAATAAGTTAAATAAATAAATGCCTCTAACGAAAACAGAGCTTAAAGCAATATGCGAAACGGCAAAAGATAGAAAATTGGTATATAAAACTGTACATGTGACAAAAATGTAAGATCACATTCTTTGTTATTAGTCGAGAAAATAACACAAACGTTGATAATACATGTGGCACTTGCATTGCGTCAATTATTAGCAATCAAGCCATTTGGTAAAGCTGTTAAGACGTTTTCAGCGTACGTCTATAGTTCTTGTTTTGGCTGTCATGTGTCTGATGATGCCTTCTGCACCCAGCTCAGATGACAACGGAAGTAGATTCAAGGGCATCAGAAAAGGGCCGAGTCACGAGATTTGTTTTAAAAAATTAGGCACGATTGCAAACAAAATTAACTAAGGGATAAATTATAGTAGTTAATATGACAGCAATTAGGTGACAGCTGGGAGGGAATTTTCAAGTGGCAACGGTTGTCAATGCACTCCAAACGCTCCAATGCAATTTGTTCCGCGGCACCTTCAGCGAGACGGCGTTCCAGAGTTTCGGAGATTTCTAGACATAGACTTACATCTATACATATTTTTTTAAGCATTAAATATACATTTTATATTTTTTCTTAGCCCAGAGTCGTTAACAACCCAGGGCATTAAATTTTAATTTAAATAAAAAACTTATATATTAATAAACTCCAAGTAAATAGTAAATACCAGGCCTAAACTAGTCAAGCATTTTATACGTAATATCGAGTAATGCAGGTCTACATCTAAAATTTTCATTAATTAGGACTTTAATATTTGTAACCATTTAATTTGTAACCATTAAGATAAATTAACATAAGAATGTCATATGTTTCGTTTAGTACCATGATGCTTAGGGCAGTCAGCTAGATAGGGTGTTTGCGCCCTCCCTGATGGCCTTTTGGTTTTTTGCTTGCTTGCTTGTTTGTTTAATGCTATGTCTGTTTGTATGTTTGCTATATATTGTGTGTCTGTTTCAATAAACATATTTCTCTCTCTCTCGCTCTCTCTCAATATTAGGCTATATTTATTTTTTTAAATTTTTTTTTGTTCACCTCAGGCGAGACAGCCCACACCAGTGATTCAATTACAATAATTGATTAAATGAAAAACTTCAATAAAGGCAATATCATAATTAACATCAACAACCGAATTCAATGTCAAATAACATGTCCTGAGACATAAATTTAAATTCAAAGTACAAAACACCCTGCTAAGGAATATATTACTATATAATATAATTATTATTATTAAGGGCTCACTATTATTGCTTACTCAAAACTTACTGCCGCTAAAGAGCCGCAGTTTGGCCACACCTGATATACAGGGTGGGGCAATACTTTACAGTTTACACCCCCCTAGCGAAATCTCAATAACTTCATGAAAACCTAAGATTTTAAAACAATATTTTAAGGAGTCCTAGAGGAGGAATGTTGACATCTAATTTCCGAATTTGGTAGAATAATATAAAAAAATAAAAAAATAAAAAAAAAATTGAAAAAAGCAAATTAACAAAGCTTAGTAAATGTTAAATATATTTAGCTCTGACATAAGAATGAATAGAATAGCATGGTAGTTCGTCAAGAAGGAGGAGTGGCCATCAAACTATCTAGCTTCAATTTCCTCAACTACCACGTCTGAGGTGCTATGTACTAAATGTTCACTCCAAAAAACCAACAAGGCTGAACTCAATACTGTGCTGGAGGCAATCTGAGAACACAATCCATAAGAGATCTTGGAACACAAGCCACAAGAGGTTATCGATCTTGCTATGCTAGCATTCTGGAAGAGGTTACAGGCATGCAT